>JAEANM010014287.1:0-14060 GCA_017656035.1 Myanophis thanlyinensis
TGAAATGAAACAACGTTTCCCCAGGACCAAGGTGCTACATCAGACAATATAGATAAAAAAGAAAAAGAGCAGGACACTGGACTACATATACTGTAGCTCTAAATCTAAGAACTTAGAAAAAAAACCACCAAATACACAAGTATTTATGGTTCCAGTTTCTTTGTGGAGTCTGATAGCTTGTGGAAAGAAACTGTTACATAGTCTGTTTGTGTGTGCCTGAATGCTTCTGTACCACTTTCCAGATGGCAGGAGAGTAAATAGCGTGTATGGGGTGTGGGGGGGGGGGTCAGCCATAATGTTTCTGACTTTACAGATGCAGCATGTGGTGTAAATGTCCATAACAAAGGGAAGAACAACTCCAATGATCTTCTCTGCCATCCTCACTATTTACTGTAGAGATCCGAAATGGTGCAATTCCCAAACCAGGTGGTGATGCAGCTGCTCAGGGTACTCTCGATGGTCCCTCAGTAGAAGATTGGGAGGATGTGTGGTGGAAGCTGTGCTTTCCTCAGTTTCCTCAGAAAGTAAAGATGCTGTTGGGCCTTCCTTGTTATGGAACCGGTGTTGAGGGACCAGGTGAGATTCTCTGCCAGGTGAATACCAAGGAATTTGGTGCTCTCTACAATCTCCATGGAGGAGCCATTGATTTTCAGTGGGGAGCCATTGTGTTGTTTCCTCCTGAAGTCAACAACCATCTCTTTTGTTTTGTCTACATTCAGAGACAGGTTGTTGACTTTACACCAGTTTGTTAACTTCTCCACCTCCTCTCTGTAGGCTGTCTCATTGTTCTTGCTGATAAAACCCACCACGGTCATGTCATCAGTGAACTTTATGATGTGATTCGAACTGTGCATTGCTACACATCAGCATCAGCAAGGTGAACAGCAGGGGAACTGAGCAAACAGCTCTGAGGGGCTCCAGTGCTCAGTATGATAGTGTTAGAAGTGCTGTTCGTGATCCAGACTGTCTGAGGTCTTCCAGTCAAAAAGTCCAGGATCCAGTTATAGAGGGAGGTATTCAGGCCCAACAAAGTCAGCTTCCCCATCAGGTGTTGGGGAATGATAGTGTTGAATGCTGAACTAAAGTCTATGAACATTTGTATGTATGAGTCTTTGTTTTCTAGGTGAGTGAGGGCTAGATGGAGTGTAATAGAGATGGTGTCTGTCAGGGTTCCACACAACATCAGCAACGCAATCAGAATTCCAAAGAGACAAAGTCCAAAGAATAAGATTTTATTGATGACATTGTTCTGGTATGGTCTGGAGAAATCCTGAATCTAAAATTCCCAGGCTTTCTCCACCCAAGTAATCAAAGTTCCAGCCCACTAATTATTGCATGTTAAATTCTCACCCTTCAAAAAGAGTTCCAATGTTTCACCTAAGACTTCCCACCACAGGTGTCTGCAGCCCAGAGAAACTTCCCCATGAGAACTATTACTAAAAGAATGTAAACTAGATAACAAACCTGAGTTGGCTTCATCAACCCCTATTCCTCCAACCCAGAGACCTTGCAAAAGAAGGAAAAATATATCAAAGCTAAAAGGCCCCATATAATATGCAAAGAAATGGCTAATATTGTTCAGAAGAAAACCCCCAATCCAAAATTTCCTTTTAAGCTTGACATTATCGTTGGTGGAGCAATTCGAGTGGTATGCAAACTGCAGTGGATCCAATGTTACAGGCAGCAGGGTCTTTATGTGCCTCATGAACAGCCTCTCAAAGCACTTCATGATGACAGTAGTCATCAAGACAGGACACTGGTGGTTTCTTTGGTAAGGGCACGATGGTCGTTGTCTTGAAGCACTTTGGGACAACAATGGTGCTCAGAGAGATGTTGAAGATGTCAATGAAAACATTTGCCAGTTGGTCTGCACATCCTCTGAGCACTCTGCCAGGAATATTGTCTAGTCCCGCAGCTTTCCATGGGTTGACTCTGCTTAGAGCTTTCCTCATTTCAGTAGTGGAGAAACAAAGTATCTGCTTGTTGGAAGGAGGTGTGGTCTTCCTCACTGTCACATCATTCTATGCTTCAAAATGGGCATAGAAGCTGTTCAACACATCTGGAAGTGAACCATCACTCTCACAGGCAGGTGGTGATATTATGTAATTAGTGATGGCTTGGATGCTGTGCCACATACACCATAAGTTGCTGCTGTTTGTGAAGTGTTGGTGGATGCTCTGGGCATGTGTGTGCATTGCTTCTCTGATGGCCCAACACAGATTGGCTCTAGCTGTTCTTAGGGCTGCTTTATCACCTGCCCTGAATGCAGAATCTCAGGTTTTCAGTAGAGCATGCACCTCTCCAGTTATCCATAGCTTCTGGTTGGGGTGTGATATAATTTTCTTGGAGACTGTGACAGCATCAATGCACTTGCTGATATAGCCGGTCACTGATGATGTATACTCCTCCAAGTCAATGGAGTCACTGTTGGTTGCAGACTCCCTGAACATGTCCCAGTCAGTGCATTTAAAGCAGTCCTGAAGAGCAGAGATGGCTCCTGCTGGCCAGGTCCTCACCTGCTTCTGAACTGGTCTTGAACACCTGATGAGTGGTCTGTATGCTGGAATTAGCATTACAGAGATGTGATCTGAGAAGCCAAGGTGAGGTGGGGCTTTTTCCAGTATGCACCCAGGATTTTTGTATAAAAAACATCCAGTGTGTTTTCCCCTCTGGTTTCAAAGTCCACATTTTGATGAAATTTAGGGAACACAGTCCTGATATTTGCATGATTGAAATCTCTGGCAACAATAAACAATCCAACAGGGTGTGTGCTCCTTGATGGTCTGGTGAAGTGCACAGAGCACTTCCTTAGCATTAGCACTAGGTGGGATATACACACTGAGTATAATAGCAGTAGTGAATTCCCTGGGTAGATAAAAAGGTCTACATCTCACAACCATAAACTCCACAAGTGGTGAGCAGTAGGTGGAAATGAGGACAGAGTTTTTACACCATTCTGTGTTGATGTATACACACAGTCTGCCACCATGAGTCTTACTGCACAGCGTTGTATTTCTGTCAGTATATCTATAAGGTATATCTATAAGCTGTTGTAGCCAAACAGTGGCTGGCTGAGCTGTTGGTGGAATCTGACAGTAATGAACACTGTGGTACTGCCCTGGAGGCTGAGGAAGACTCTGGGGGGGGGGAGGGTTCAGAGTCAGAGCAGGGACTAGAGAGGCCTGTCAGCCACCTGGTGGCTTCTGAGTCAAGGAGCAGTGAAGAAGAACAGAGGGAGGCTGCCGCTGATGTGCATATGCGTAGGACTGTGAGGAGGAGGGAGCAGCTTCAGAAACAGAGTCAGAGAAGAAAATAGATTACATGTGGCTAATGATTGGCCACTCCCAAAGAGCTTATAAGTGGAACGAAGGAAGGGGAATTTTGCAGGAAATAGCATTTTACTAAGTTAGCCATGTGGAAGGCTTTCGGAAAATCTGTGAGTTGCTATCAAACTTTGTTTTAATTAAGATAGCATTCTTGGCTCTCAGCCAGGGGGTTGCTTATCTCTGCATTAGTTGTGGCATATAGCCAGGTATGTTTTTGTGTGTTTTAAGACCTGAAACAGAACATAAGCAAGGGAAATCAGCAGGAATGTATCTAGTACTTACTGGGTTTCTGTATACAAAAAATGAGAAAACTTGAGTACTATATGTAAGCTTCAAAACTGTATTAGCAAAAAATCTTATCAGTGACAGAAGTATTGTTTGGAAAAAATGTGACTTGCTTGTAGTATATAGTCAATCTATTCTTAAACATTCTTCCATTATCAGCATGATTTGGTGGGCTATGAGTTTGTGCTGCAAGAATGAATATGCAGGCACATGAACTAGAGACTCTTGTGAAGTTGTTCAAACAAAATCCATCACTGATGATTATCAGGAATAGATACAGCAAATTCATAAATCCTAGACAAGCTCATTTTATAAGCTGTCATTGTTTGTAAATTATTATTCATGGAAGGAATGGCTGGTGATTTGGGTTTTTTTGGGGGGGGGAGAAGTATGAAAATAAACAATTCAGTTTTGCATTTGAAAAGATAAAAGAAATTCTCAATGAGAAGTAGGTTAATTTGGACTAGGAAGAACACTTTTCTTTTTGCATTAAAGAAACTTTCATTTTTTTTCTGCTGTTACTTGGAGACTGCAAGTCAGATCATAATGAAAATTTGTATTTATTAAGATGTGGCAGGGAATATAGTGTCAACTGATTTCAGACCCATTTCTGAGATTACTGTTTAATCAATCAATGACCAGAAAATTGAGTGCATGAATATTGCACATATAATCTGACCAAGAAAATGGGCCTCCTAAGTAGTAGATCCCTCCCATGTCATGCCCCAGAGATAAGATTGGCTCCATCTTGTTCCTTTTCCAGAAAGCCCTGAAGACATGATTCTGTATGTGGCCTGGAGATCCTAATCTGACATGGAGCCAATCAAACAATTGACATACAATTATATTTATTGCTGCTCTGTTAAAGCAGTGAGGAAGTGTGATTATATTGGTTTTACACTTTGGATTTTTTTTTTTAATGTTAAGACATTATGCATGTGTTGGGTGGCTAAATAAATTTGTTTAATAAATAAATAAGTAAAATACTGAGCCCACAAGCAGGCTTGATTTGTCTGCACATTTTGTCCCATAATGATGATGAATATAATTATAATTATTTGTGATAGTTTCATGTTAAACAATAGGACAAATGAAATTGGGTTTTAATAAGTTTCACTCCAGATTTAAGTCCTGGATCACAGTAGACATTTTTTGGTTTAGTTTAGAATAAATTAGATTATTTCCAGAATGTTGTATAGTGGCACTAAATTAAGTCCTGTAGTCTGTGCATATCCCTACTTTGAAGTATACACTGAACATAAAGACATTGTTCCAACCATACACTTTGTAGCGCTTTGTACAGATGGTGGCTTATTAACATATCTTGAAATTCATTTCTCTGGCAAAAAAGGACAAGTTACAAGGATATCTCAGTTGAAATCTCTTTGCATCACAACTGATTTCTGTAATGCTAACTTTTCTTATAGCAAATTCATGCTGGATCAGGTTGGAAAACTATATCAGTCACAGTGCATTTGTGCATAGCTTTTCCTAAACAAAAAGCAGCATATATACAGAAGGCTGTTTGTCTATTCTTGTATATCTCCTGCTGGGATTTCATTTATTCCCCCCCCCCCCATTATACAGTGACTTATAGGAGACTGAATGTCTCTATGAATTTTGATTAATGCCCATAATTGTGGATCACTGAAAGGTCAACCCAAAAACTGCATTATTTTTAATTTCTTGTTTCTGTCTCATTTGAAATCATATACAATCCCATTCATCAGTCATGCAACCCAGCTTTTTTGATTAAAACCAGTGAGTGACAACCTGTTAACTCAAAATTAAAGGAGATGTGAGTAAGAAACAAGATAAAGCCAACATTCCAATAATATTCTGAAAGGAGTGACATAAAACTGAAGATTTTTTTTCTTGTTGAATATCATACCAGAAAAATATGGTAAAGTGAATATGTATTTAATATTACATGTGTTAACAGTGGCTAGAATTGTATTTGTACAATATTGGAAGAGTGAGGAGATCTTTACAGAACAGAAGATTATTAAAAAAAATAGTAGAATGTGCAGAAATGAATAGATTAACATTGAAATTAAGGAGAAGGAAGACACTGAATATTTTGAAATAGGGGACCATTTTATCTATGGTTAAACAATAGAAACAGAAGTTAGAACTTTTTAAACTACAAGCGAAGGAATAGTCTTATTATGACAGCTGATTATTATATGTTGCTATTAACTTTGATTAGTATTAATAATTAATATTTATTTATCTTATGATAAGAAAGCATTGTTACTATAGGATTATTACAGAAGAATATTATTACTAACGGGATTATGATTGCTCAAAGTAACTATAACCAGACAACACACTGTTTATATGGATAGTGAAAATGTTGCTCTTTCTATTTATAGTAAAAATTAAAAAAAAAAAACCTTACATTAAAATATTTTTTCTTCAGGTGTTGAACAAGTACATTTGCAAATTTCAGGCCTTAGAAATTGATAATCAGATAGCTTTCAAGGAACTTTCAGCTCTTATTTAGTTAAAGAGTGATTCAATTTAAAGTTCTGTATATAGAGTTATGACCCAACACAAATTCATTTTTAAAAAGTAGAGGTGTCGTTTATAGAAGAAAAACAATTCTGTCCTTAATCATTGACCTATTTAAAAGTTGTCTCTTGAAAACATGTAATATACATAGGTTATTATCAATATGTAGAATAGGAAAGGCAGAGATAGTATAAATATGCATTAATGGATGTAGTTGAATTAGATTTTTTCCCCTCAAACCATTCCCCATCTCAATTAACCTACAGGAATATTATGTCCGCTACCTATTGTGTAAAATATCCAATAGGTATAAATAATGGAAAGTTAATACAAACAATCCAATTACGTGAATTCCTCAACAGGAAAGTATAGAAATTGTTCACTCACAACAGAAAAAAGTGGGAAGGATCCATAGTCATCTACTTTGATTGTGATTACTGTGCCATTTAAACACAACTAGTATCACAGAATAAGCCTCATGATTTCAGTTTTCATGACTCCAATTGAGCTCCAATGCGTTGATCCAGCTAAGAAGAGCCATAATTATCATCATCTTTCAGCATGGTTATCAATCATTTTCTGGCATGAAAGCAACAGCATATATTTTTATGTTAGTTCAATTACATCCACATATACAGTCAGTTAAGATGAATCCTCTGTCTGTTACTTTGAAAAATATACCCATTATTTTGTGCATATCCATATGAGCAATCAATTTCATATTTTCTTCCTCTAATTAGATGTAAAGGTATTACTTATACATATGTAGGAGAGGAGAAGTAGCATAGAAAAGCTCTCTCCTTTCTTAAATCCTTAAATGATTTTGTTCTCTTTCAATATTAAATAATAACAAATGACCTGCATCAAGTTTTTTTTAAAGCACTTGTTTAATGATTTAGCCTCCATATCATAATTTTATCCAGGAAACATTTATGAATTTCATTAATACTTGCTCAGAAGAGATCAATGTTTCCAATATCTTTTTTTTTCTATGTGCATTAGTTAAATGGATTCCAAGAAAAGATGTGATATTTTATGTTAGTAACCCAAGAGACATATAATCCAATTTTGTTTCTGTTGAGACTTTTTCTTTTGGCATCACTGCTAGCTGTTGCATATTTAGAGAACAAACAAAACAACAACTCCCCTCTCAGTTGATTCTGCTACATTATGATTTTTTTAAAATAAAATTTTATATATATAAAGTTCATTTGTCTATCTCCATGAATACTTAGTTGGCATTAAACGGATGGAAATCGACTGTCTTGTCCATAAAACCTCTGTTTTATTTCCTGTCCTAAGGCTGTCAAATAGTAGCAGTAATCCATGCATAATTTCTTACATTGTACTGCAATATCTTTTATAGATTTTTTAAACAAGAGAGACATAAATGCAACTAAAATAATGTATTTCGTGGGTCACACTCTGTTAACTGAATTCTATTCTAGAAGCCTTTTGGAAATACCGGTAATAAAAATAAATAAATTTGAAATTATTAGGTAACTTTATCAAGTTGCCCAACTTGCTTTTTCCTTTGTCTTTTTACTTAAGGTAAATGTGAAGCATTGGAGAGCCCAGTCACCAGAATGGAGTCAGGAACAATGGGGCTTTGTGTCCAACCCCATTTCTTGAAATCAGAAATGAAAGCTGACATAAGTGAAGAAATAAATCTGAAAACCATCAACCATAAGAATATTGGAGCATATCTTAACTATACCCAAATTAGAGTTATAATATACAGGGCGAGAGTAGAGGATGCTGAGGATAGAGTTTGATGGAGAAAGATGATTCACTGTGGTGTTCCCTAACGGGAACAGCCAGAAGAAGAGTTATAAACCATATATGATCTGCAAAACAGCAAACAACTCAACTCAGATCTAGTAAATCTATCTTACAATTGAATATATTGGAGAGGCACAGATCCAGAAAAGGAGTCAATGCATCTTTTATATTATTCACCATTTGGGAAATAGAAGTAGCAAGGAAATGACTTCAGTTTTGATCTCTTTTTTTGTGTCTCGTCTTTTTCCTAATTGGAAGGCAAATACTCTTCAACTTTTTACTTTAGCCTGCTTCCTACAGGAAGATTAGGCTATTTCTTCACTTCTTTTCCCTTTTGGGGACAAAAAACCTCAGAGATATGCATGGCAAATGTCTAAAATTAATTCCAGAAATGGAGCAAGTTGAGTTGACTGCAAGCTTGTAGTTTCTTCAGCTCTTTTTCAATATCTTTCACACACAAACACACCCCTACACATCTGTATTGAAAATGTGCATCAGTGTATGTTTGAAGTACTTTAAAAAAAAGCAGTCTTGTTCTGATGATGCTTAATATTGCATTGACATTCTATGATAAAATAGTGTATGAAAAAGAAGTGCAATCACAGATTCTAACTCTTGTCAGGTGTTCATTTTTTCTATCAATAAAGAGCTGAATGTGTAGGCTGTTCTATGACCCCTTCAATTCCAAGTTTTGCATATTTACAAAGCAGATCTGAAGAGCATTTAACTTCATTTGGCTGAATATGGCTAAGCTTCTGCATAAGGCCTGGAGTTATGCATGATCATAACTGCAATTACATTCAACTTAACAGCTGCACTTTGTTAACATAGAAAAGCTAGAAATAATGTAAGAAGAAATAATAGCACTTAGAAATAGACATTTAGACTATATACTGCTTCATAATACTTAACATAATACTTACAATACTTTGCCTAACTCGTTTAAAGAGTCAGCATATTGCCCTCCAAAAATTGGATCCTCATTTTACCGAAGGATGGAAGGCTGAGTCAACCTTGGGTTGGTGAGAATTGAACTCCTGGAGTGAGCAGTGAGTTAGACTGTAGTACTGCATTCTAACCACTGGGTCACCATGGCTCATAAAGAAGATGTCCTTGATTTTTGCTGTGTTCACAAATGTGAATGACTTTTCTTTTGCTTTGGGGGGCAGTTTTATCAGTACATTTATTTAATAGAATGAGATATAAGCTGGATATGAAGGAAAGGAATGAAAAATGTAATAGCAGGTATTTTCTTCAAATTTCAGACCTTTTTTTTAAAGGAGAAGCAATGCATCAGTTCCAGTTTGGCAACAAAACTAGGCATTTTGAAACTGAAAAATCTGGAGAAATATTTAGATGAATATTTTTTTTAAACAAACATACAAAAACATATAAAACATAACAACGTATAAATCTAAAATACATCATCCTTTCTGTGCTTACAGTGTGTCAGTTAGTTTTAGAAATAATTTTTGTGCCACTCTTTCATAGCCTTCACTTGTAGTTATAATATAAATTATCATTACATTTATCTTAATATATGTTCATTATCTCACCAGTTTATTGATCTTCTTTTGACTAATCTATTATTCCATCATTTTATACAATATAATTCTCAATATTTAAAATTCTATGTTCAACCAGTGGTTATATATTTTTCTGTTTACAATCTATAGCCTTATATTAATCTTCTTTATAGAAAAAAAAAGAAATTAAAATATTTCAATAACTATATCTTTTCATCTAACCAATGGTAAAATAAATCCCATACTCTATAAAATTGCTTATCCTCTTGTTCTCTTATTTCAAATGTCAATTTGCTCATTTCTGCATAATCCATAATTTTCTTAATCACTTCCTCCTGCGTAGGTGTTTTTTCATTTTTCCAGTTCTTTGCAAATACAATTCTCGCTGCTGTCCATACATTTACAATCAAGTATTTCAATTCTTTATTATACATTTCTGGCATAATTCCCAACAAAAAATTTTCAGGTTTAAAGTCTATGTGCTGCTTTATCATCTTCTCCAACCATGGATTTTAGTCCAATATCTTTGTGCCTCTGTGCATGTCCACCACATATGGTAATATGTACCAGGCGTATGATGACATTTCTGACATTTTTCTGATTTATCCTTAAACATTATCAAAATTCTCGCTGGGGTAAGTTCCACCTGTAAAACATCTTATACAAATTTTATTTATATGCCGTTGATATAGTCATTTTATAGTTTTGAGACCACAGCTTTTTCCATTTCTCTAAGTCTATCCCATGACCAAAATTCTTTCTCCAAGCGATCATCATTTCTGAGAAAATTGAGGCACAGGATGCACAGAGAGATAATAAGATTGGAGATATTGATGCCCGATTGGATGTTATTGAGAAAGACAGGAATGGACTTTTAGGATGGAAAATTGATAGATCAGAGTTCTATCTCAGGTTTCAAAATGTGGAAGAAGAAAAAGGTGAGAATCTCTCAGAGATAATGATAGAAATCTTGGAAGAAGCTTTGGAGATAACCAAGGAGAAGATGATTGATGGAATAGATGAAGTGTTTCGTGTCTACATAAGATATCCAATGAGAAACAAGTTGCCAAGAGAAATCCACATTAGATTTACTAAAAAAAACAATCAAAACACAGATACAGCGGATGGTAAGAGAGAAAACATTAAAATAGAAAGACAAAGAAATAATAGTACTGAAACAGGTGCTTAGAAAAGTGAGGGAGATGAGAAGAGAATATTTATTCTTGACTAAAGAACTACTTAAAAGAGGAATTAATTATAGATGGCTAATAACAGATGGCCTTATGGCAAGAACAAAGACATAGAATAGACACAGTTGAGAGAGCTGAATTTTTTTTTCAGAATATTTTGGAGCAAAAGAGGAGGAAATAAGAATAAGAAAGAAGAAGTCTCCAATTGAAATCCAAGAGGAAGGAAAAATAACAATTGGAGAGGAAGAAGGAGCTGTAGGTGGTGTATCTAGTGAACATGAACTAAGACCTAGAGTAAAGAATCCTTTGTATAAAGAGTAACATGGAGGAGAAGAAATTGATTTACAATTAATATAAATGGACTTAACTCAGCTATTAAGAGAAAGTATTTTATAAATTGAAAAAATTAAAAGTTGATATAATCTGTCTACAAGAAGTACATATTAAGAGACAATACAAATATTTATTAAAACAGACCAAATTAGGAAAGCTATTCACAATGCTGATTCATTATAAGCAGAGAGGAATAATCTTATATATTAAAGATACAATACCTGCAGAATTGATCTATAGAGATGATGATGGGAGGATTTTGATGGTGGAAATATTGGACAATAATGTTAAAATACTATAACTGAACAGGACTATGTTAACATAGACTTTGATGGAATAATTAATGATAAAATAGACTATAAAACCCAGAAAATAACAAAGAAAACAAGAAAACCACTGCCAAGATCCTTCTTTCAAATGGTGGAGGAAATGAATCTAAAAGATGTATGGAGAGAAAGAAATATGGAAAAGAAACAATACACTTTTTATTTAAATAGGCATGCATCATGGTCTAGAATAGATATGATATGGATGTCAAGAGAGTCAATTGACAAAGTGCAAGAAATTGAAATAGAAACAAATATCTAGGCAGATCACAACCCTTACATGGAAAGAACAGAAACGGAGATCTAGATGGACTTTAAACAATGCAATATTGAAGGAAAATGATTTCCAACAGAAAATTTAGAAAGAATTAGCTTTCTTTTTTAAAGAAAACAAAAAAGAAGATGCATCAGTACAAAATCTCTGGGACACAATGAAGGCCTACACAAGAGGTCTGATAATGGAGTACACAGAGAAATAAACAACAGATTTTTAAAAAAAAATTCTGGAGAATGATTACAAGAGACTTGAAAAAGAATTACAGAAGACCTCACAAAAAAGGACATTAAAATTAAAATGGATTTAATTAAACACAAAATAGGACTTCTGAAAAAAGAGGAAATAGCACAAAAAATTAGAAGTTCTAAACAAAATTTCTTTGAAGATGCAAACAAACCAAGTAAATGGTTAGCCTACAAATTGAGAAAAGAAAGAGAATTAAGAAAAATAATTCAGCTAAAAAATGAGCAAGGACATCTTTGTTATAGAAATGATGAGAAAAATATAATTACACCAGATTATTATGGCAAACTATATGATCAAGAGAAAATTTCTGTAGATGAAGAAAATTTATGAAACAGATTACCCTCTGTCTTTATGCAACAATGGATTTGTTAGGATTGCAATGGTTAATATTCCAAATTTTAAAATAATGTTGTTTCCTTCTACCTCTTCTCTCTCTTCCTCCTCCTCCTCCTCTGCATTTATTTAAAGTCTGCATTTCAAGGATTTCAAACAGATGAATGAAACTGTATGTCACTGTACAGATGATCAATAGAGCTAATTTTGAACTGAAGCTTTCAGAGCATATTTATAATAATACCCTGCGTGTAATAATGCTCTCTCTTCAAAACGCAGTGCACATTGCACATTGCACATTAAAATTAACAATATACAAATAAAGCCACCATTTCATATTGTATACAAATGTTGCAATAGCAACGGCAAACTGCAACAGCTCAATTGATGAGCCAAATCAAAACCAGCTTTTTTACACATAAGAGATGATCCAAACAGTGGTGAGTAAATTCCCCAAAGCTCAAACTAAATTGGTTCATATTACAAAAACCAATTTTCTTATAGTGCTACTTAATCCAAGCCAAGCCAAATTGATTCAAACTCTCAGCATGCCTACACTTGATTGCTTCCACTATCAATTGAACTTTCAAATCTCTTTTACCATCAGTAGTATCTTTTCAAGCTTCCTTCCTTTCTAGGAGTCTTATTTCCTCTGCATTATGTTTTATCTCTTGCAGTATCTACTGTATTAATTCAATGAAGACACAAAAGAGGTAAAGGTTTAGAGGGGTGGTGGGTATTTGGGTAGATAGAAAGAACTTCCTGGATGGATAGAAAAATGAAGCTAAATTCATTTGAGCTCAAATTTAAAAAGATGCTCTAGACAGAACCATGGGGTTTAATGAACTGAGTTCCCAAATATGTACTTATAGTTGGCAGTTGGCAACTTGCACTGAAAATCATACTTGTTGTAACAGTCCCATGATGTAAAGCTTAGTGGAGCTGATGGAATGTTAAAACGAACAACCCAAAGAATCCCCAAAGTGTTACAAGTGAAAACACACCAGATACCTGAAAGATAGTAAAACAAATGTTATGCATCAAAATTTGGCAGCAGTCTATGCTATCATGTGTTAGTGTGATCCAGACATGTGACTGTCAAAAGTATCAATTGTTTGATGGTTTCATATGGCTGTGGGTGCTGATCTTGTTCTATGCTAAGAAATGCAATATTTGGAAAAGTCTCTTTTCTCAATTCACTTAGGTTGTAAATGGCAGAATATACAATGATTATAAAGCAAGATTTCCATGATTTCTGAAGAGATATTACAATTATTAAGAAGGCTTTTAGATATTTCCCTATCTATCAGATTTCTTAAAAGAGGGAAATCTAGAGAAGGTTACCCTTACCTATCACAGAGGACAATAGAAAAATACAAATAGTCCTCAAGTTATGACAGCAGCTGGGACCAGGATTGCTACTGCTAAGCAATGCAATTATAAAGTGTGGTGTCAAGTGATTGCATCATTTAGTAACAACAATTCAGCTGTAACAATGGCTGTCATAACCCTAAGATTCATAGCAGCAGTGGGAATCCCAGAGAAGAAGCACAATGACACCACAATGTCCAGCTTTGGGTTTCAGCCACACAAACAGGAGATTATTGGTTTCACTTTATTTCTCAGGAGATTGTCGGTTTTACTTCCAGGCAGCAGAGTTAACAATGAATCAAGAAATGCCAACAAAGCAAAGGCTTACCAAGCAAATTTTATTTTGAAATAGGAACATGCAGAAGAGTAATCCAAAGCTGATCTAAGTTTCAAAGACCTGGGTCAAGGTTGTCAGCCATTCAGAAGATCAAAAATAGAATTTACACATGGGAGTCACACATGAATTGGGGTCAGTTTGTTCCCAGCAAAGAGAGCAGAGTCAGAGCTGCCACAAATAGAATAGAATAGAATAGAATAGAATAGAATAGAAT
>JAEANM010014288.1:0-14059 GCA_017656035.1 Myanophis thanlyinensis
GGCTCCTTCATGATTCATGGACTTCAACTCCCAGAATTCCTGAGCCAACCATGCTGGCTCAGGAATTCTGGGAGTTGAAGTCCATGAGTCATGTCATGAAAGAGCCAAGGTTCCCGACCCCTGTTCTGGGGGGATTGAGTCTAAGAGTGAGTCTGTTTCCTGCCTCTAAAAAAACACACTTCTCCATTTCTCATTTAAGGAAATATAATATTCTGCCTTTTCTAATATTTCCCAAAATATTTCATTCTTCTTGGGGTGGGGGTGGGTGGCTTACCACAACCACAAAAGGACTTTAGGGATTTTAGGCAGATCCATCTTTTAACTCCACCCCTAGGTTTTGCCACTCCCACTCCTACAGTTTTGTTGCACTGCTGTTTGATGAAAAGGTGAAGCAAATGGTCAGCTAAAGTTGAGCTCATTTAATTCCCACTGCTTTCATACAAAAGTTTTAAATACAAACTCTCTCTTGAAGGCATTGAGGCTTTTTAAAAAAAAATCCCTAACTTTAGCTGGATTGGTCTGTAACAGGCATCAGAGTTGCCTACAGTCACAGACATATCTCAGCATCCTCATTACAGAATCATATTACTCTTGTTTCTTGTTAGCCAGTTGACACCCAAGTGTTTTTAATGAACCTCTGCAATTAACAGCCCATTAGGATGAATAAGCAAAGTTGGCACATCACTTAGTGACATTTCAGCTTTCCTGATGAGAGGATTCACCAAGCCAGTAAGACATTTATTCACATTTGGAGGGTTAACGTTAAGCTTAGAAATATCTTTTGGTGATGTGAAAAGTAAATGTAATGGATGTTTCTATTATTGCAAAATTATTCTTTCTCAGTCTGAAGGTAGGACAAGAAGCAATGGGTGGAAACTAATCAAGGAGAGAATCAACTTAGAAGAGAAACTAAGGAGAAATTGCCTGATTGCCAGTTAGAACAATTAATCTGTGGAACAACTTGCCTCCAGAAGTTGTGAATGCTTCAACACTGGAAGTTTTTAAGAAGAGATTGGAAAACCATTTGTCTGAAGTGGTGTAGGATTTCCTGCCTAAGCAGGGGGTTGGACTAGAAGACCTCCAAGGTCCCTTCCAACTCTGTTGTTCTGTTCTGTTAATCATTCTCCAGGTATATGGCTGACTTGGAAACTAAACAGATTCATCTTTTCTTAGTATTGATGTGGTTTTATCTGAGAAGCTTAAGACTGTTGGTTGGTTTGGAAAATTGAAACAATACTCTGGAACAGGGGTAGGGAACCTTGGCTCTTTCATGGCTCATGAACTTCAACTCCCAGAATTCCTGAGCCAGCCAGTTTAAGCTGTTAAGACTCAGGTTCTTAGCTAAGGCAAGAGGTGCTGTCTCAGGAATTCTGGGAGTTGAAGTCCGTGAGTCATGAAAGAGCCAAGGTTGCCTACCCCTGCTCTGGAAGAAGGCAGTTAGAAATCATATCATGCCAAGAAAACTGCCTTGATCTCTATATATGTATAAGTCAATGGGCATTGAGCTTGTAGACAGTATTACATTTTAAATTTAATTTATTTGGGGTTCTTCATTTCATTGTGTCCTTCCTTTCTTCTTAATGGGAATATGATATCTAACAATCACAATATGCATAATTATAATAGAACATCCAGTCTTCAAAAGGAAGCACTATCATAAATGAAGAACATATTTTTACTGGGGGGGGGGGGAGCAATTTAGGACCAGCAGGGCAGGAAATACACTTTACTCAGGCTAGCCCACAACATGTTTATCTAGATAAACTATGGTTTATATAGTTGAACTGTATAAACTATGGTCTGCAAACATAAAAGCTGGATTCGTGCAACATCAGATCATATGTTGTTATCTGAGGCATGTACAGATTGAGAAATCCAGATATAGCAATTGACCACACTTGACAGTTGACACTTAACTTTGAGGAGTATGCATCCTCTTCCATCACTCTTGAGGACAACAAGCCAGTCTAAAGGGCCAAGAGCAAATCATATCACATACTGCTTAATGCATATCTCTATCTGACCATGCTTTCTATCATCTTTGCTTTTATGTCCCCATGTTTAGAAATGACTTTTCTTTGTGACTTTTTTTTACATATCTGAATCCAAACTAATTAACTAATCCAAATTAAACCCAATTCTCAAATAGAGAAGGCTACCAGATCTAGGCTGCAAAAATCCAGTTGACCACTAGATGACAGATGACACAGATAATTCTTCATAGTTTGCCAGTTTTCCTGGTGGTCCAGATTCCCTTTTCAACATCTGCTTAAATGTACAGATGACAATAAATGGCACTGAGTTATATTACGGTAATTGCTATTTCAGTTGTCCCATGCCTTTCTCAGACATATATGATAAACAATACAGAAGAGCTAAAACATAGTTTTAAAATGATTAATACCTACTGTAAGTTAAACCGTGGTAGCGCAGTGGTTAGAATGCAATATTGCAGGCTAATTCTGCAAGTTTGATCCTGAGGTGCTAAAGATTGAGTCAGCCTTCCATTGTTTTGAGGTCGGTAAAATGAGGACCCAGATTGTTGGGGCCAATATGCTGACTCTATAAACTGCTTAGGGAGGGTTGTCAAGCACCATGAAAGCGCCATATAAATTTAAGTGTTATTGCTATTGCTAAAATTTAAACATATTTGTTTTTAATCATAAGCAGAAATAGCAAGGGCAGCCAGTTCAGAAATCCTGGCTGAAGAGAAATGCATTGTAGTATCATATTATAAAATAAGATAGCAGTCTTTATTTATATTCATTTAGTAGTAATCGTTACATCTGAGTAGATGTTATAAATGTACACAATTAGACTGGTAAGTGCATATCTCAAGAAGTGAGATCATGTCTTATATCCACATCCTGTTGCGTGTTGGTAGAGCAAAGAGTGAGAAATCTTTTCTTGCCTCACTTAATTAACCTATGAAGACTAGGGCACACTTTAGTTTAGTATGCAATCATAGACTTGTTTCTGCAAGCACGGATCTGTCACAAATGCAATGTCATGGAATTATCGGTTCCAATCCAGCAATTCCTCGTAGAGGCAGAGATTTCAGAGGGTGCTTTGAGCTCTTCTGCCACTGACTGCAGATTTCTGCTCTAAGGTTGAAGCAGCCCACAGGACCCATTTCAGCTTGTGACAAGAATTCTGTTCGTTTCAATTTAGCTTAATTTTTTTCCTCTACCAGTTAAGCAAAGGCCTTTCTTCTCTTTGTCTGCATCTATACGGATCTGAGAACATTAGTATTTACTGACCGGTATTGACAGGGGGTCTAACCAAAAAAATTACTCATGACGACATTGGTCTCCACAGTTAGCTATGATGATGCAAAACTACAACGATTATGCTGTGGTGTCACAATAAAAACTCCACCTTTCCATTTGTACCCTGATGTTAGAAGAAACTCATGAGAGTTGAATCATGATATGTTATATCAGGGGTGGGCAACCGTGGCCCCTTTATGAGCTGTGGACTTCAAATCCCAGAATTCTTCATCCAGTTATGCTGGCTCAGGAATTCTGGGAATGGAAGCCCACAGGTTGTAAACGGGCACAGTTGCTCACCCCTGCATTATATCATTTCCCTCACTTTGCACCTGGGCTTCCAGATGGGGACTAGACATTTTCACTAGTTTGGGTCTAGGACAATTCACCACAGCTAACTCACCACAGCCAACTTGCCACAGCCAACTCACCACAGCCAATTCACCATGGCCAACTTGCTGCAGGACAACTCATTGCAGGACAAGAGTTGCGCTAATACCGAAGAAATGGTGGAATAGAATAATTAAAAATGCCAAAGGAGGGACAAAGTGAAATGTGAATGACAAAAAAATATTTTAAATAATTGAACTGGATCCTTGAATTGTCCTGCGGTGAGCTGTCCCATAGTGAATTGGCCATGGCGAGTTGTCCCTCAGCGAGTTGGGCATAGCAAGTTGGCTGCAGAGAGTTGGCCATTTTGAGTTAGCTTTGGCAAGATGGCCACAGTGAGTTGTCCCATTCCAGGGCAGGTTGCTTGGGGTATGTGATTGGAGCATGCATACATGATATGTACCATTATTGAACATATGTGCATTTTCTTTGGGTGTTTTTACTCAGGTTTTTTGTGAACAAGAAAGGGGAATTGCAATCAAAATTGCAGTGAATGGACCCAAGGTATTGCATGTCACCTAGTACTTTTAGTCATTGAGTGGCTACATCAATCATGCTACACCAAGTGTTTTTCCATATTTTAATGGATAAATCATTGTTAGTTAGGCTGCCCCAAGAGGCTTATCTATAAACTATGGTTTGCAAACCATAAAAGCCAGATTTGTTCAACATTCTAAGACAAAATTAAAGAAATCTCATTGTAGTTTAGTGTCAGGGCTAAGTTGAACTAATGTTCTTTTTATGGGTTCTATTTATTAGGCCTGATTGGCAGCGGTAGGGGAAGAGGGAGCACACAAAAACCATTGACGTAGGCAACTGAGTTAGAAAATCTAAATTCAAGCACAGACCCAAACCTGGTTATACATTACGTTCATTTATAGTGTTACGTATTGAATACATATAGTTATGTTAAACCCTGCTAAAGTGAAACTAACCTTTGGATGACCCTAACTGTTAGCTTCAACTGTTTTGGATGGAAACTTAGAAAATTTATATTTGGGCGGGCTTTTTCAAGTATTATGATTGGTTGAGGCCCTGTGGGCCCAGAGTATAAATCACAGGGAAACAAATGCTGTTGTAGCTATGCTGGTCTGTTCTTGTCTACTGCAGCCCACTACACAATATATACTATGGGATAAAGCTTGATATGCTGCCTAAAACATCTGCTAAACTGACTCCCTCCAGGGAAGTGTACATCAGTAGAATTCACCTTTAATATCCCTTATATACAGGGATAAACTGGGGGAATGCTACTCTCTGCCTTTATTATTTTATCAAGTGTTATTGGAAGATAACACTAAATAATTTCTGATTTATTGGCTAGAGGGGTTCCTCACTTAACCCACATTCTGTAAAACTAGGAAGACGTACACAAGAGAAAAGCAATGGAGGGATTCAAAGAGATGGTATATAAATACCAAAGAAATACCATCTCTTTGCTATGAATAGATATTGAAAATCTAGAACACTGTTTCTCAGGGTTGGCAATTTTAAGCTGTATGGACTTCAACTCCCAGAATTCTCTAGCTCTGGCTAAGAAATTCTGGGATTTGAAGTCCACCCAAACTGCTCATTCGATTCTAGCCTGTCACTGTTTTCCTTTTCCCAATAAAGTGTATATGTGTGTGCACATCTAGAGATTTTATTGTTTGGGTGTAACGAGATCTTTAGTTAAATCCTTCCTATATGCAAGTTTACAGTTACACGCCTCGCTCTTGAATTTCAAGATTGGCACAAGTTCTCCATGTCTAGGCTTTGGGCAGGAAAATCCAAAATATCTTTTTCCCCCTTTCTATAGAGCTGGCCTGAAGGGGAGGCACTAGTTAGACAAACTAAGAGTTCTTAGTCTATATGTGTCAGGAAGTTCAGCTTGACTTGGCAACCTATCACAATAATCTTTTATGGAGAGCCCTTTAAAAGACAGCCTCTGCCAAACATGTTTTAAAGAAATCCCTGCACAAGTCCATAACCAAATGCTACCGGTCTGGTCAGTGTTACAGTACGGTTCAGTTCCATGGGTCTTATTTCTGTATAGGTCAGGGGTGTCAAGCTCAAAGCCTGGGGGCTGGATCTGGCCTGTGGGGTGCTTAGATCTGGCCCATGGGGCCACCCTGGAAACAGTGAAGGACCAGCCCGCAGTGACTCTGCCAGTGAAAACAGAGCTTGGGAGGACTGCGTGAGACCCTCCTGAGCTCCATTTTCACTGGCAGAGGGTTGCAGGAGGCTGTCACAGCCTAAAATGGAGCTTGGCAGGCCGTTTTCACTGACAGAGCGCTCAGGCTACCACAGGCACCACTGGCATGAGTTATAGCGAGCTGACCATGCCCACCCTGGCAACGTCCACCTCTCTCACACACACACTGAGGTCAAACACAACCCTGATGTGGTCCTCAATGAAATTGACACCTCTGGTTTAAGTGGTCAACAATGTCAAAATGGCAGTTAGGTAACCAAAGCACCGCCCCTTTTTGCAGGCCTCATATGGGTAAAACCTGCAGGGCTTGATTACTGAATCTTGGACATTTTTAATTGCCTCTACATATGCCTCTGTTGTGTCCCCTGCCTTCATCTTATTAATTCCAGAAGGCAAGAAGCAACTTGGAACCAGCCACTCTGATCTCTGTCTCTTTGGTAAGCTGTCAGGATATAGTGGGAGACTAAATGGCTGTCATGGACAACCCTCATGGCGATGTAAACAAAGATCAAAAATACAACTCCTCGACTTACAATCTTTCACTTAGTGACTGTTCGAAGTTACATTGGCACTGAAAAAAGTGACTTATGAACATTTTTCACACTTACAACCATGGTGGCATCCCCACGGTTACATAATAAAAAATACTTGGCAATTGACTCATGTTTATGACGGTTACGGTGTCTCAGGGTCACTTGATCCTTTTTGCGATCTTCCTACAAAGTCAATGGGGAAGCCGGATTCACTTAACAACCATGTTACTAACTTAACAACCGCAGCAATTCACTTAACAACTGTGGCAAAAAAAAGATCATAAAATGGAGCAGAAATTCACTTAACAAAAGTCTCACTTAGCAACAGGGCTCAATTGTATCATAAGTCAAGGACTACCTATAGAACTACATTTTGATGGGAAGGGAGACAGTCTAGGAGCCAAAAGATGGGGACTTCCACCATGCTCTGCTCTCCAATTTCTCAAGCTTCAATTGTAGTGTGTGTGTGTGTGTGTGTATGTCTGCCGTGCAAGTCTTATATGGAAAGGCCCTTTGTTTTAGTTCCGGAGGAAGGCAAAAGTTTTTAAGTGACTTGCATCTCACGTGTTGATGGAGATACTCAATCATCTGTTGTTTTTTCAAGAGGCAACTGAACTTTCTAGTTTTTCTTTGAAGAAGTTTTGCTTCTCATCCAAGAAGCTTCTTCGGCTCTGACTGGATGGTGTGTCTCACTTGGCAATATTAATGAAGTCTCAATTCAGACCACCACCATTCAGTCTAGCTTTAATCATAGGCTAAAATGATTCACCTCCCTATATCTCATCCAAGGTTTGTGCAAAGAGGGCAGGAGACAACTGTGATCCAAAATAAAAGAGCAACTGCTAGTAATTGTGTGATGCAATGCACCAGCCATATCTTGTGGAACTGGTGAAGGTCGCAATGCAAACTTATTAGCTCGATGTACGTCATAAAATATCTACACCCTTGACCTGAATAATAGTCCACCAAACTATTTAATGACACCGATGCTATTGCTACTACTTCTACCACTATTGCTAGCAGTAGTAATTTTGTATTAAGAAGATGCTGACCAACCCACAAGGATAATTACAAGCAAAGGGTGGATTACTTTGCAAATGTCTGCTGTCAATTAAATATTCCCAACCGAAGAATTGATTGAAATGCACTGCAAAAAGACTGAACTTTAGAATCGGACCAGCTTATCCTTAGACTGGACTTAGGGGAAAGAAATATATATTTCTGAATAGCTATCAACTCTTACACATTCCTTACTGGATGTAAATAAAACAGAGAGGAGGCTTCAGATGTTGATCATAGGTGCAAATAAAGGACATGCTCTTCTGTCCCAGTTGTTGTTCAGGGCACATAATTTTCTTTAAAGGAACACACGATGACTTCTTTGTGAGCAGGCTATGTGTTTCCCTGCCCTTCCAACTCTTCCTGCACATTATTAAGTTCAACCTA
Source organism: Myanophis thanlyinensis (assembly GCA_017656035.1). Lineage (NCBI taxonomy): Eukaryota > Metazoa > Chordata > Lepidosauria > Squamata > Homalopsidae > Myanophis > Myanophis thanlyinensis. The sequence goes on from JAEANM010014288.1 coordinate 7,833, forward strand.
GTGTGCTTTTCTGTCCACAACCATTATTGCACTGATTTATTTCATCAATCCTCAAGTTCTGTATTAAAAACAACAGCTCAGAATGGTGCTTAGTAACAACCAACTAGATATAGTCCTCGACTTACGACCACAACAGAGCCCAAAATTTCCATGGTAACGGAGGCACTTAAGTGAGTTTTTCCCCATGTTGTGTGACCTTCCTTGTCACAGTTGTCAAGTGAATCACTGCAGTTTGTTTAGTTAGTAACATGGTTGTTAAGTGAATCTGGCTTCTCCATTGACTTTGTTTGTCACATGGTCACAAAAAGGGACCACATGACCCCGGGACTCTGCAACCGTCATAAATACGAGTCCATTGCCAAGCATCCAAATTTTAACCCCATGACCATAGGGATGCTGCAAACGTCATATGTGTGAAAAACACTCATAAATTTTTCAGTGCTATTGTAATTTTGAGAGGTCACGAAATGAACTATAGTAAGTCAAGGACAAAATTCAAAATATTTTTTTTTTCTGATGGGGAGAATATAATTAAATAATTAGAATATACAAGCACTGAAAACCAAAAGATGCAATCCTATCAAAAACAAAATTTAGTAAAACAGACTGGAACATGTAGTAACTGGCCCTTTGCTAGCCCACATGACAGAGAAAGATAATTTAAAGTGTGGGTGCCATCCTAGACAGGTACATGTCAGTTGAAAATAATAGTCCACAAGTTTTGATATAACCCACAAGGACCTATCTAATCAGCTATTTTAATTGCACCAATTTAGATTAGGAAGCCAAATACCATATTCCCAAATTGTTCAGGAGTTTTATATACCAGCAGATTAAAAAATCTTGAATCTTGTTTCGGTCACTAATTAAATCAAGGGACCTTTTTCAAATTATTCCTGGCTTTCTTCAGATCAAGTTACAATCCCCATAAAACCACAAATATTCTGGAAACTGATATTATAATCCAACACAATTGGAGAGTCAAGAAAGAGATTGCTGCCCAATTGGATCTCCTATATATGTGCAATGAAATTTCATTTTAATGTATGCCAATTAGTGTACATTTAAAGTGACAATAAAGTTATTCTAAATCTAAATAAAAGCAGCAACTCACAATTTTCCTGATCTAAAGCTTTATCAGCTTGCTTTCTTTTGTCTATTTCGGGAAGGAAACATAGTCTTTGTTCCCAAGTCTTTGTATTCACATTAAGAAAACTAACACATCAAGGATAATGGTTTGAAATTTATTTTTCCATGCCATGCTGATCTTCTGTGGCATGGCAAAGTGGCTTGCTACCCAAACACCATTTGTATGTCTATTTACATGCAAGAGTATTTGATGAGGTGTTTACAGGTCTAAGAGGTGTAGTCCAAAAATATGTTTATTTTCTTGTCGGCTATGCATTTTATAAAGTGTTACATGCTCTTGATGCAAAAAAAGAAAAAAGAATACAACAACGCAGAAAATTGCTGGACAGCAGAAATGAGCTTGTTCAATGCTACCCAAGCCTTGTGGATGATTAATTTCTACTTTCAAGGCCTGGAGGTCCAAAAAGCTTATCTCTTGCAGAGGTGTCTTTTCTGTCCTTGGATTCTTAAAAATTCCTGTGTTGTGTAGCTCCTACTCCACTTCAAGTTGGGATACACTTAGGAATTTATCTGATCAGTCTCTCTTTCTACTCATTCACTTTTTTTGATAGGTCTGAAAAGCCTCAAATATTTAACAAATGCAAAGTCTGCAGGTAATAAAATTACATTTGTATTCCTTTCAGTATTGATATGCAAGATTTCTTTATGAAACATTTTCTGTATGCTGCAGTATTTTCTTGATAATATAAAGTATATGAGCCACTAAAATATGAGAGAGAAAAAATGCCTGGCATATCAACAATGATTTAAGGGCATGCGTTCCCAATTGGTTTTGGGAATGCTTACAATAGGGCTTTGGTTTTGTTTTTTTGACCAGACATAACAAAAGTTCAGAAAATATTTACCAAGACTTTGTTTTAACATTAGCAACAGAGTTTGAGGACGTAATGGGGAACAAGATCATGTTTCTAAGTACCTAAAGCAAAGACTTATTTTTTGTTGCCCTGGAGAGATATAGATCTTGCAAGCTGCAATGGTAGGAAGCCATATTTCATGGGAACATCAGAAGAGACTTAATGATAGTAAGAACAATTCCGCACTGGTGTCACTAGAAAGATAGCAATCTTTTCCACCCTGGAGGTATTCGTAGACTGTCTACTGTCACCAAGGCAGAAAGGCACATTTGGTGCTGGTGATTTCTTTTGTCTTATTGTTATTAAAATACATATTATGAGATACCTGGAGGTGCTCTTGGTCAGAGCTGTCCATTGCCTTTTCTTTTGTCCCCCCCCCAAATGTATTGTCTGTGAGAAAACTGTTCTTATTCCCAAGCTATTTATATGCTTCGAGACAAAAGTAATGCAATATCCAGAGCCTTTTCAAGTCCCTACATGCCTTTTAACATCATTCGGTCCCAAATCTAAAAACAATTTCTTGCTGCGTTGTTGGAAACCTAGGTCAAAAAAAAAAAAAAAAACACCTGTGCAACTTCCTTTTCTAAGCCTATTCTTTTTTTTTTAATATTTGATTTCTTTTTAATATTTTGATTTCTATACCACCTCCCTCCCGAAGGACTCGAGGCGGTGTACAGCCTTTTAAAAACACAGATATATAACAATCTAAAAACAAAATTTAAATTTAAATAAATGCGGTGGCTGATCAATTAAATTAAAACCAATTAAAATGAAACAATTGAAAAATCTAAAACATTAAAAATTTAAAATTTAAAAACTAATTTAAAACCCCCACTGAAAGTACTAGGCCATTCTTTCATCCAACAATAGTCGTCCAGAGCCATTAATATTTTTTTAACCCTGGGCCACTTCTGCGGTTCCTATGCATGAGTCTAAGACAGCCTGAAGCACTAAAGGTAGCTTTGCAGAAAGAAGTAGATAGCCGTTTGCTTCAATGAAAATGCCACTTAATCAACCTGAATTGCTCTCTCTAATCAGTACATTACTCCAAGCAAGGATTCCAGCATGCCTTCCTTCCGTTACCATCAGTGGGATAACGCACAATTACCTGGTTCTATTCAGAAGCAATATTTCAGGCCTCTGGGATGGGAAAATGCAGAGGGAGGCACTGGCAACTTGCAAAGGCTCAATGATAGCAGGAACCAAAATGCGCAGTTGAACATGTGGGTGAAGTGAAGTGGCTATAGGAAACAGGAGGAGAGAAATGAAACTCACAGCTGATACCTTAAGATCTAGTTGTAGCAAAAGTTCCACAGCATGGAGTAATTTCCCTTTCTCGAGTGGCATTGTTTCATGAAGTTTTCCAGTAGCAGTGTCAAAAAGAAAAACTGAAAGTAAAACAACGGAAGAAAAACACTCCAGCTACAATCTCAGGGAAGTGTTGCAAAGATTTGGAAAAATTGGAAAAAGAAAGGGAAGGGGAGAAAATAGAATACATAAAAAAACAACCACATCCACTCAAGCTTTTCTTATGTATGATTGCTTAATTGTAATGGCTGAATTAATTTATTCCCCAGTTTGTCAACAATAGGATTGCATGGGGATTCATTCAAATAAAGCCAATGTTGTTAAAGAGCTGTGGTGGCCCAGTGATTAGAATGCAGTATTGCAGGCTAATACTACTGACTGCCAACTGTTCGATTCTGACTGGCTCAAGGTTGACTCATCTTTCCATCCTTCTGAAGTTGGTAAAATGAGGACCCAGATTGTTGGGGACAATATGCTAACTCTGTAAACCACTTTGAGAGAGCTGTAAAGCAGTACGAAGCGGTATATAAGTGTTATTGCTATTAAATGAGAATAAAATAGCAAAGGAATAAGATTGACAGTATCTGACCTGTACATATAAAAAGATGCTGGAAAATAGGAAAATAGGCAATAAAGGACCACCGATGTGATTTATAGGCTAAAGCAGCTCCTTTACAAAGAAGCACTACAATGAGCGGGCTTTTGAGGTTAGTTTATAAGCAAGTACTGTATAGGGGAATGTAATAAAAATATTATAAAATCATATGGCAAGCAGAGGTTTTCCCCCTTGCTCTATTATATTGTTAGAAACTCCTCCATTGAAACTGATACAGAAGGTTACAGGTAGTATGACCACAACTGAGCCCAGAATTTCTGTTGGTAAATGAGACATTTGTTAAGTGACTTTATTGCCCTATTTTACTACCTGTCTGGCCACAGCTGTTACGTGAAGAACTGCAGTTGTTAGTAACATGATTGCTAAGTGAATCTCACTTCCTCATTGACTTTGCTGGTCAGAAGATCCCCAAAAGTGATCATGTGACCCAGGGGTGGAATCTGACCAGTTTTGTTACCGGTTCGGTGCGCGTGCATGTGCACCAAGTGCACTGCAGTGCTGCTCTTTAAACTGCTTTTTAGAGGCACCAGAGGCAGCAGGAATCATCAGGAAGGCTCTGTAGACACTCCAAACAGCTGATTCAGGTAAGTAAGAAAAAAAACGAAGCTCGTATAAGGAAGGATAAGGGCAGGGGCGGATGGGCGGGGCCAATTTCAAATCTCTACTACCGGTTTGGGTGATGTGGTGCGATCCGGCTGAATTTCACCACTGATGTGACCCCAGGACACAGCAACCATCATAAATCTGAGTCAGTTGCCAAGCATCTGAATTTTCATCCTGTGGATTGTCTGAAAAACAGTCATAAGCCACTTTTTTTCAGCACCGTTGTAACGTTGAATGGTCACTAAATGAACTGATGCAAGTCGAGGGCTACCTGTTTTTAACATTGATAAACCATGGGTTGTGATCAGTTATGATAGCATTACCAAGTTAGATATTTTTTAAAAAAGTTTGAGTTGCTCCTTTACTGTTCCTATTTTTAAAGGGAACCAGACAAATTCATTTCATATATAGGCTCTTGGTGTCTTACAGTTCTTGAATCATAGATGGCAGACATTCAGAATCCAACTACTTAAATCCAATGGACCAGGATTTAATGACTTCCTTGTTTGTATGCCTTGGGCTCCTGAATGCAGGGTGAAATCTAAGTCAAATAAATAGCTGTGTATCTAGTTAGTCACTGCTATACTATGCTGGACTGGAAAGTCCTTGTCTGATTCAAAGCATACTCATGCATCAGAAGTCAATGTGGGGTCTATTCAACAGGACAACTAACAAACTTCCTGGGAAATGCCTAGACTCCCCCCTCCCCCAAAACCTGAGGTTCTATGGTTTTTCTAGTGGTGCCATCTTAACCTTAGATTCAGATCAAGCTAGATCAAATACTAAGGCAAAGCATCTTAGATACAGAAGGTCAAACAAAAATCACTTTCTCTCAGAATACTCAGAATAACCAAATGCCATCTTTATAAAATATCAGAGTTTCCGAATGTAGGAATTTCAATTTCTGTCTTTCAATTTCATGTTCTCCCACAGCTATCCTGGAAGGAAAATATAGGAAAACCCCATTTGAATTCCAATACAACTCCAGTGACACAGGTACTATATAAACCAGAGCCTATCTTCTTCTACACGAGCTGTGGTAGTTAGAATGTAATACTGAAGGCTACTTCTGCTGGCTGCTGGCTGCCAGCAGTTTGGCAGTTTGATTCTCACCAGTTCAAGGTTGAGGCCAGTAAAATGATGAGCCAGATTGTTGAGGGCATTATGCTGACTTTGTAAACTGCTTAAAGGGGGCTCTAAAGCACCATGAAGCAGTATATAAGACTAAATGCTATTGCTATATTGCCAGTTCTAACAGAGACAATTGCCACCTTTTGTTTAAATTTCAGGGATGCTCAGATAGCATTTATTTTCACTATCTTGTTGAATCAAGATAAATTTATTTCTCTAAAAGTAGCAAAATTCTGCTACATTATGTGTAAGCTTCGCCCACAAATGGTTGCTATTTGTTCTGGTTGTTAGGGGATAGTTTTGTGTTGTTCATTATTGATTGTACTTTTATTGGTCAAATAAGTGTCTGTCTTCAGGAGGATACTCTGTCATTTCTGGCAAAACTCATCAAGGTCTTTTGTTATTAAACCTGGGACTGGACCAGTGTAAACAGGGCAAGATAATTTGCAAAGTATTTCTGGAGCTTCCCATCTTCAGAAGAATCTAGATCAGGGGTAGGGAACTTTGGCTCTTTCATGACTCATGGACTTCAACTCCCAGAATTCCTGAGACAGCACCTCTTGCCT
>JAEANM010014289.1:0-12429 GCA_017656035.1 Myanophis thanlyinensis
AATAAATAAATAAATATTCTGAAGGCAAAACGGAGGCCGTGCGAATGGCGGCAAGTGGCCACAGAAGTGGGCCAGCAGCGGGCTCCTGCTCGGTGGGGCTGTGGGTGCCACTGTCGCAAGGTGAGTCAATAATTAGAACCCTCCAAAAAGAAGGCCTGGCTGTTTTTAGGAGGGTCAAAAGAAAGTAAGACCTGGCCTTCTTTTTGGAGAAACATGGTATATCCAGGGTGCACCAAAAGTCAGGCCCTCTAAGCCGATCAGAATTTATTTTATTTTATTTTATTAATTTGTTTTGCCCAGAAAAAATGTGACTGTACCTTGGAACACTTAAAGGTCATGCATCAAATGAGTAAGGTGTACTTAAAAGAAAATGGTGTAACCAATTGAAACATTTAATGTAATTTATGTAATCCATTTTCTGTGAAGCCTGACTTTTGATACACACTGTGTAATAAAAGAAAGGATCAAAAGCAGCTCTGTTTTTATTGAAGAGTAACAAAGGACGTTATTTGTTTTCTCACTTTTTCAGGAAGAGCAGCAAACCACATGAGGACATCATTGGGATCAGATCCCAGAACAGAGGTTCTTTGGCCCTGGGGAAGAATTACTTAATGAACAAGTTTTCATCTCTTAATCAAAAAGTGAAACAAACCAAATCCAATGTAAATATCAGCAATCTTAGAAAACTGGGAAACTTTACAAAGCCTGAAATGAAAGTCAATTTCTTAAAGCCCAATCTGAAAGTAAATCTTTGGAAATCTGACAGTAGTCTTGAAACCATGGAAAATGCCATGACTGATACTAATGCCAATATAGAATCGGATATTGAGATCTCATCTGATAACGACTCATTCCATTCAGATGATTTTCTGACAAATTCCAGATCTGATGACGACCAGCAATTCATGGACTCTTTAGAAAATGGACAGATAGATTATGTCTTACCGAGTTGTGGTATTATTGCATCTGCTCCTAGGTTAAATAGTCGTTCCCAATCTGTGAGCAGCACTGATATCAATATTAGCATTCCTGTTCCTTCAGACATCCATGCTGCACAATCGGGGCACCAAATGAACAATGAATGTGAAGGCAAAACTTTTCAAGAAGCTCTTTCTGCTGAGAATACAACACTTGATGTCACAAAACAGATGGATGTTTACTGTCATAGATTTGTCCAGGATGCTAAAATTAAGCTGAGCAACAGTGTTTTAGAATGTGAGAGGGGTTCTCAAGAACTCCAAGAAGTGGCACATAATATTAGCAATAATGCTCCTAAGGCAGCTGATTGTTTGGGAACTAATAAGGCTCCTTCTAGACCATCTAAACTGGATGTATCGTTTTCAGAGACAGGACCACAATATTTAGTGGTTGAACAGATGAATTCATTTAAGTCTCATAAAAGCCCAGGCTCCTCATCTATCGTTCTTGAAGCTGAGCCCGGGTTTCATGCAACTCCTTCACCTGCAGAGAATAACGGTAGCAGGGCCGTCTCTCCCTTTGCAAAGATACGCAATTCAATGGCACAGGTAGCTAACATTACACAAGCTGGCTTAACCCAAGGTATCAACTTTGCTGTGGCTAAAGTCCAGAAAAGCCCAGCTGAACCAGAAACTATTAATGAAAGTCAGCAAAATGAATTGAAAGAAATGTTTACCCAGTGTCAAACACGAATAATTCAGATTTAGGGCTCAAGATCCCATTGTATATACCATTGAACAAATATTGTGTGTAACATAAATTCTAGGGAAGAAGGGCAAACTAAAATTTGTTATTAAGAATACCAGTAACGATGTTTACAGAACTGATACAGAAATTAGTTGGGTTTTGAACAGGTTTCAGAACTGTTTTGTAGCAAGTGGGCAACAGTAAATTATACTAAACAGGTAACTTGCACAGCAATTATTGACGTGCATGCTATTCGTTTAGGTGATTGGATGCACAATTATATCTTTTGAGGCAAGTTTTTTATAAGTCTTCAGATTTGTGTAGAATATTTATATTAAAGGTCTGGTACTAAACACCTGTTACCTTATTAATCTTGCACTGTACCAGTGAATATTTTACTCATAGATGGCATTCTATTTATTTTTCTCCAGATTTTTTTATTTAATTTTTTAAACATTTGTGTTCCTTGAACAGGTTTCATTCCTAAGGAAATGGTCACTGCAGAGGGAGTATTTTTGAAATATGCTTAGACATTTATTCTCCCTTTCCTTCACCAGTTCCTTGCTTCTTTCTACCTCTGTTGATGTAGTAGTTATGGTGTCTAGAAGTATGTTTGTTCAAGCTTTCAGGGCAGCTGCTGAAAGGGCTTTTCTAGCTGAAAAATAATCCTCTTTTAAAAATAAAATCAATGTGTCTGGAAACCATAATGCATTATTTTGCAAGAAACTAGTTGCATATTCTTAGAGCATAGTCTTTTCTGGATCAAAGCAAAATTCTTAAGCTTGATATCAAATTCTGATTAAAATATATCCATATCAGGAGATATCACTTAAACACATGCAAGGAATCATCTTCAGTAATATAACTGACATCATATTCCTCCATAATACCATACGTTACTCTCCTGTCTAAAATGTGATCAGTGCAATGTGTTTCAGAAGTTACTGTAGCTATAATCTTAAACATCAGTTTTAGCGGAGAAATGAAGTTATGTTTAAATACTAGCTCATTTCTTAGAAGCATGCTGTTGTTGCCCAGAACAGTCTTGTGATGGATGAACTACAACAGAATGTAGTGGCAGGAACAACACTGAATGCGATCTTGTTCCTTCATAACCTCTGTCCTTATTCTAGAAGTTGGGTTTCTCTGTTAGTACACGTGTACTATAGCTAGATTGCATGTAGTGTTCTGAACAGTTAATAAGTCAATTATAATATGTCTGAGTGTCTCTGCTATATCAAAAGTGATAACCTACTTAAGCTGTCTTTTGTGTGATACTTTTGTACTGTTTGTATTTTGTTATTTATTAATATTTTAATGTGTGTTCTTTTGAGAGTACCTATACATTTAAGTATATTTAGAATAAATGTATTGTTTTAATGTGGGAAACGAGCTATTTTAATAAAAAAATAAAACTATGCATTTTGGTGTATATGGTTCAAGGTACTAAGGATCTTTGATTCATTTACAAAACACTTCTCTGCTCTTTTTTTTTTCCTTAGACATCTTTATTATTTTTTGGGTAGCAACATAATTACTAAAAAATGTTCTGAGGATGCTATCTTGATAAAATGATCATGTCAGAGGAGTAACTGCACCGATCTGTCTGGGGCCATGAGAAATAGGATCTTAATGAAGAATACTTTCTTGGTAACAGATTGAAGGGATGGTTAAATGACCGCCAGGAACACTTGCCATTGCTTTTCCTCAAGGTAGAGGGAACTGAAAATAAGAGATTGCTAGCTGATCAGTCATAAAAGCTGACCTAAGTCATATTTAAAGTTTTGCTTCTCTGGTAACATTAGACTTATTTTTACAGAAAACAGTTTACTCTTTTATTCCTGTTGAATGTTCCAGTTACGTATTCTGAAAATACCAGTAGGTCAAATTCATCTTTCTGTGGATTCAAATCAGTAATGGGAGATACACATTTCTTCAAAATCTTATTCTGTACTGTCTTTCTTTGCTGTATGTTATCTGTAGTTATTATAAAATTCAGAAAGTATGGCCTGTATACTCATGAAATGCTACTCACTATGAATCTAGAGTAGCATTGTACAATGTAACTCAGTGATGAAATTGTGGATTTCCACAAAGGTATGTTTAACAAAACTCAAGTATTAAGTATTGCCAAAAGTTAAGTATTGCCACTTAACCTAGGCTGTATTTTTGATGTAAAACTCTTAATTTTAATAGATACTGCATTTTGATGATCTTAAATAAAGACAACAAAGATATAGATAACTCTATACTGATTTTACACTTTTACATTCTGGTTAAATAATTAGTAAATTTATGACTAGGATATATTCACACAACTAAACTTGATGAAAAGCAATCATTTATGGAACGAATTGTAAGAGCCATTTTCAACCAATTGTACTTTCTATTATGAGTTTCAGACCAATCCCATTAAAATCCGGTATGTGTTCTTAATGACATAAAGTGTTTATCTGTTATAATAATTCTTAATAAAGTGTGACATTATTTTTATAGTAAATCTTTAATATCAAACAGATTTTCCATAGTTGCTAATTTGGTTACAAAAGAAGCTCCAAAATTTATCAAGTGTTAAACAACTGAACACCATAAATTGGGTTCATTGGAGAAAAGAGCCATATCTTTGATATAAATTATCTACAAATCCAGTATAAACATAAGCTCTGTTCATATCAGCTCTACAAATGTTAGGCATGTTTATAGTCTTATAAACATGGGTACTGTTGTCCTAAAGTTCATTTCCATTTACAGATTTTTGTGGCTGTAATCTGGCTTTACGTAGTGCCTCCAATTGCTTTGCTCTTAACCACCTCTCTCTCGATAGTGTTGTCTGCCCAGCACTGAGAGAAAGGAACCTGTGGACAAGAAGCAGAGATAAACTTCTTTAGTACAATCTATATAGTACTAAAACTTTAAATCTTGTAACCTTTAACTGGGCAAAACGGTGCACCGTAGGACAAAACCTTTTGAACCAAAGTACATAAAATGAGTTAACTTACAGAATACGTTCAAAGTCCAGAAGCCATGATTCCAGTGGAATTGAAATTTGGCAAAATTCTATAAAAGACTTTCTGGGCTATTGTTTGACTATGCTGTATAGTTAACATGGGCTATTTTCAAGGCAGATACATCTCTGAATGTATCCCAGCTTTCTGATGAAAGTGGTATACGTCACTGTTACACATGGAGGAATCTAGTAAGAAAGTATGTGCCATGCTTTGGCCATGCGCAGCCCCGGTTTAGCGAAGCAAAAAAGTTGTGATACATCATATGACAATGTGTCATTGTGACGTTAACATCCCTGATATAAATAATGAACCTGTGTACAGAGAAAGTCATACTCTGAAGCTCCTTTTTAAGTCCAGCTCAACTATTTGTGATTACAGGAACACTTCTCTTGGCAGTACCAAGGGGCTTGTTTATTTCTGGGATTGAGTCATGATTTCCTGTCTAGCCAACACCCTGGAATTCCCTTGTAATTCCTTCCAAGTATTAACCAGGCGTGAAAATATTTTAGCTAAGGTAATATTTGCTAGATGCTGCCACTGGTTGAGACAAAGCTCCTTTTTTTGCTTTGCAAGTAAATTCATTCTGTGGAATCAGATACTAAATGGAGCCCTGAAAACCACCTGATGAATTCTTCTCATTGGGTCTCAACTGTGGCATCCAAAAGACTGCAACATAGAATGTTACAGGGATATATGGTAAAGAGTAGGAAAGAAAAATAATATAGCTATTCCTTGTTTAGCGGCTACCATGTTTAGTAATAGCTTGCAAATGTGACTAAATTCATTTTCTTGCCAGCAGACACATTTAGGCCAATTTTTTGCACCTGACAAAAGCCTTCAAGGTGAAACTCATTAAAGTCTGGTGAGTTCTAGGCAGCCCTGCAAGCAGGTGGGAGAGTTCTAATCTAATCAAGGCCTTTGAGCTTGTTAATTTGCAGTTAGCACTTTTAGGGAAGTGCTCTGCTGAGAAAAACAGCATAGCTTATTTAAGCAATCATTCCACCCTGCCAAAGCCCCCTTCCCTTCCCAAAAAGAGTCAGATACAGAACACTGGTGAGACCTTTATCTAAATGAGAGAGCAGATCTTATTTAAAGGGAAAAGAAGAGGAAAGGACTTGCTCTAAAAATCTCCAGGCTGATTTCCAGGAAAACAACTGGAGGAGGAGGGAGGAAAATAGTGTATTTTCTCTTACTCTTCCTGTGACCTGAATGAGAAACTTAGCTACAAAAACCTGCTGGGTAACCTTGGGCCAGTTTTACTCATTCTCAGGCCAACCCACTTCACAAGATTGTTGTGGGAAAATAGAAAGAGGAAGGTGTGTTGGATATGTTCATCATCTTGAGTTATTTGTAAAAACAGTTGGGATACAAACAAACAAACAAACAAACAAAAAGCACCCTTGCTAAACCTTGCATAATCTTTTCTATATCTCTTACTTTAAAAAATATATAAAGCACTGTTGGAGGAGGATTATTTGTTTTTCTACCTTCTTCCTGCTGTCCTAGTCTCTCTTGCTTTATTTTCATGATTCCTGGGATGCATTTTCATTAGCCAAAGACAGTTTCTGAATTTGAGATGATGTTCCTATATGTAAGACTTGTCTGATCTAGCAACAACTAGAACTAATTGCCCTATAACCATTTTTTACCTATTTCATCTACACTTTGCATGTACCATTTTCTATGTACGTCCCATAAGTCCTGACTTCTTGTGATTATCATTTTCTTTCCTTCACTGAAAATAAAAGCCTGAGCTGTTATATGTGTCACAACAGCATCGACACGTCCTTGTTTTTTAATTCTGTTTTTTTAAGTAAGTGATAACTTCAGCAAATTACTTAACGGTTGTGTCTTACCTTGCTACCAGTAGAGTTCTGTGTAGATCATCTGCTGTTATACTCTCAGGATCACTTTTACGCATTTCTACAAAATCATCTTCTACTGCCTGTTGAAGAGATTGATTAAAGCTTTATCATTTAACTTAGATTTGCCTCCCAAAGTCCAGAAGAAGATTGGACTATAATTTTCTCCCTTCAAATGCTAATTTTTAGCCAGTGTTTTTGCAAGTGATAGTGCCGTGTTAAAGAGATTTTCTACCATATGAACATACACTCTTCAGGCATAAAATATTTTCACATCCTACATTTCCATTAAAAGAGGTAGAGTTTACTAATTTATATAGTGCCAAGATCCAGCTGTAATTTCTGTGAGGGAAGAACCATACAATAAATTTCCATTACAACGCAAGACCATACAAGAAAGCTGCTTTTATAATAATTAAAATGCAGAATTCAGTCCAAGCTTTTTTAAAATTTCATTGTCAATGACAAGAACTAGTTTTTTTTCCAGAAGGTGTAACTTTTCTATCCCAAATTGGCACTCTTTCAACATTGAAATTGGCAATTTTTAAATATTTCAATGGCACAAAGCTTCTAATGTTCTACCATACTGATAGTAATAGAAATTCAAAACAAGCCTAGCAGTTTCATTTTAGGTTAGAAAGGGGGTTGAGTGCTTCCTTAGCATGCATCCTAATGCTAATAGAATTATTTGTCCCAATCTGAGCACTTAATAAATGATGAATTCTATACCTTTGTGACTTCATCTGATATGCTATAATCCAGCAGTCTCAACAAGCTTAGATAGATGCGGAATTTGTTTAGGATTGAGGGCAGCACGGCTGTGAGAAGGCTGTTCATGTGCTCCTCCATATTAGGAGGAATGAGCTCTGGCTGTAGATGGACTTGGCAATCTGACTGTGGAAATGAAGTTTAAATCATTATTTCACATTTCAGTTATTAATACAAAGAAAGTTAGTAATCTTCACTCCATGAACCACCAAAACCATTAAGGGAATTTTTTTCAGATTCTGAAAGTGTCTACATACTATATAGAGTTTTGTCTGAGAAATTAGATAACAAGAATCAGTTGACAAGTCATTTTAATCTAATTGGTTTTGTGATCTACAAATGCAATAGGCCCTAATGATTGCAGATTTTAAAAACAACTCAATCATACACTTAAAGGTTAATTGATCTATATATATATGAATGTTGTTTAGAGACACTATTTTTGTTCCTTCCAAGGTTTATAATTCCAAATTTTCACAGCAAAGCAATGTATTGCTCAAGTACAATAGCTAATATGAACCACTGATGTACAACACAGTTATCTTTGTTTAATTCTTTTTTAAGAAATTACAAAGAAGGAAGCTTTGCTATACCGGTAGGAGTGATCTGCCCTCTGAAGTGATAAGGACATTAATATTGCATGGGAATTCCATCTGATGGTAACTGAAGTCATAATCCACCTTCTGCCAAGTTATCAAGTGGCCCAGTGCTTTCACATTGTGTACGCCTGTAAATACAATAGTGAAAAAAGAAAAAAAGATGGTTTATAATCAAAGATTCAGATATAAAATAAAATATAGTATTTTAATTTTTAGTTTTCAGGAATTGTGTTTTATGAATTAATATATTCTAGTTCCTAAGTAAAATTCCTTTAGGTGTTAGGAAGCTGAGCAAATTATCATGGGGAATTAGGAAAAATTCTGTAAAAATAGTTTTTTCTTGCACAATCAAGTATTAAATGTAATATAGATCAAAGAGGAAATTATAAATTATTACAATCTTTGTAGCAACCTTAATAGATTGATGTTTGATTTTCTTAACTAGCTTCCAGAGTAATTTGACATCTAAGTGGCCAATATATGGACATTCTTCTAACCAGGAATTTGTGGTTTACATCCATCAGAAATCCTGTTTTCACTTACTTCGTTTCCCACCATGACTCAGGAAACATGGATTGCTGACAAACTTATACTAAATTTATTTATTTATTTATTTAATTTATTTATTTAAATTTATATACCACCCCCTCTCCCTAGGGACTCGGGGCGGTTTATAGCAAATAAAAATAGATAAACAAAATTTAAAAACTAGTATAAAACAATTAAATTAGCTGATATTTAAAAAATTACAGTTAAGAATAATTAAAATTAATTATAAAAATTAACAACCAAAAATTAAAATACCCTGAGGTGTCAGGCCAGGCCGGCTAGCTGGAAAAGATGAGTTTTTAATGCACGTCGGAAAGCTCGTAGGTCAGTAATGGTTCGAATCTCAGGAGGGAGTTCATTCCATAAGGAGGGCGCAGCCGCAGAGAAGGCCCAAACCCTCGGGGCTGTCAGGTGACATCGACCCGACGGTGGAACCCCAAGGAGGCCTGCCCTGCGGGAGCATACCAATCAGTTGGAGGCTGATGGTGGCAACAGGCGGTCCCGTAAGTAAATGGATTTTTCTCATTCTCAATTGAGACAAGAAGCAGGTGTAAAACATGGAAGAGTGGAAAGAGGCCTACTGGTTCTATCAATACTACTCTATGTGCCACATCAATAGCTTTTGCACTAGCTTTCTCTCACCATTACCCAGGCCACACAGAACAGTTCTATACATCCCAGCTGCTAGCAGAAATAGTCCTTCTACAACATATATTGCTAGTTTCTGCGCTAGTTTCTACCACAGTTGGACTGCGATAGATTTAATTAGCTATATATTAGGTTTTATGCCACCCTGCATTTATTTTAAGTACTTATCTACCTTGTTCAATTTTTGTGTTTATATCCTTTAACTTTTTAAAAATTGCTTGTATCCCATTCGCTTTATGCTGTCCTAGTGAGACCATAAAAAAATCATGTGTTCTTACACCATCAATTTCTAAGATTTAATATTTTTTTTATCAAAGATAGTAAGATCAAACCAAAACATTAATCATGGCTTACAATGCATCAGAAATAACTAGTTCTTAAAATATTTTTCCCCTTAAGTATCTATACTAGATTCAATAGCTGATAGCTGTATTTGTAACAAGATGTATACAACTGTTCACACCTGGAATACCTTACTTGCTAAAGGTTGAACATTAGACTTTAAAACACACATATGTTCTTTTAGTACCTTTTGTCTAACAAAAGGAAGAATTTTTCTTATTCTTTTCTATAAAGAATAAGAATATACCATTCACTGTATTTTTTGATTCTCTGTATTTAACAAATTAATTGTTTTAAGAATGTGGCTGTATACTTGCCAGAATGTAAGTTAATAAATAATAAGCTATGCCCAAACTAGTTTCTGGCATTTTTAGTATAGTATACTATAGTCAATGAGAAAGATAGGGAAATTTCTATGCAGTCAGGTCTGGGTGGACATGACTAGTAGGGAGAGCTTAGAATGGAACAATTGCCAATATTCCTAGAAGCTACCCAACTGTCTATTTAGAGCTAAATTAGGGAATTTCTTCTGGAATATTTTTCTCTGCCATGATATAATATAGTCCATTTTTGAATTTTTGCCAATTTTCTTTCCTACACCAAGCTTTATCTTGCTCTGCTTTCATAGATCTAGGTAAATGACAGAGAAAGATAGTGTTACAAGACTACTTACATAATAGTTCTGTCCATTCCATCGGAATGGTGATATAAAAAATAAGCAAAAGCTCTATTTAAATATAGAACTTTTAATTCTTATGAACATGAATAGGGATCAGTATGTCCTGACTGATGGGTGACTTATGACATGATTGCCACTCAGTTGGATAATTCCTACACACATTTTGTGATGCTGCCTTTGAAGATGATCCAGAAACTAAAGTTAGGTCATATCTGCAGAAAGCCCCACATTTTAAGAGGTACTTGCACCAAGAAATAACTACTTTATTAAAATTTGATAATTTAAATCTGTTTTATTTCAGCATTCTTTGAGTAGTTTTTTATCTTCAGCGTTCTATCTTAGTTTTGGGGTGTTGGATTTTCTCTTGTATTGAATGTTTATGATAATGATTTTTATGTAATCAATTTTTTATTGATTTGATTTTCTCCACTGTTGTGAATTATAAGCATGGTGAACCATCAGAATTAAGACACAAGTGGAAAAACAGAAAACCAGCCTAAGAAAGGTTCAAAAGACAACTGGGAAACAGCATAGCTGAGTTAATAGGTAACATTCTTCAACAATAGATGGATGAAAATTCCACTTTTTAAAATAAAACAGAGTAACTTCTGGTGAGGTAATTGAACTACATTGAGCTAAAAAGGGGAATAGGCTTTATACTATTATTATACTATTATTCCTGTGAAGAAGGTAATCAACCCCAAATCAAATGTATATGCTTATATAATGTAAAATAAGAGAATCAGAGAGGCAACTCTTTTTGTTTCAACTATATGTTTTTTTAACATTTATTTATGTAAGATATTTGAACCGAAACTATATCCATGAATACTAACCTTTTGTGTCAAGCTGTCCTTGCTCCAGCAGGGTTTCATCTATGACAAAAGAAGTACTGTTGGCCAGCTGTAATATTCCACTGACTAAGCGATTAGCTGTGTAGTCCTTGTGTGGGTTAAACTTTAAGCTGTTCATATTCTCTATGGTCATCTGTAGGCGGTATGACTACAAAAATAATAAGCCCACTATAATGAATTGACATATGGAACATGTCCTTAACAAAGTATTACGCTACTACATTTTACTAAAACTTACGTAAGAGTTTAACAATTTAATAAAAATCAAGGAATCATGTAATTGCAGATATTTTATCTAAAGAGACCTGATTCTTTCACAGTACTAGAAATACACTCTTTCTTTCAAAACACTTAGGTAAATTAGTAAATATTTTCAAAAAAGTGTAATAAAATTTATGCAAATTGATTTTAAGACAGAATCCTAAAAATATTCCATTATCCTTGAAAGCATCCAACTTACATGACATTGCTTGAAAAAAATGCATTTTATACATATGCATTTTGTATATAATGTTTGTTTATACTTATTTTTTTTCTCTTGTCATTATAACTCAGCATACTGGCAAGCGTAAGGGCAGAAACTATATCGTTAAAATTGTGGCATCTGTATTTCCTTGAGCCAAAGAAGAATTCAAGATAAACTGTTTTATTGGGTGCAGAGCCATCATTCTGAATATGTCATGCAAGCAGTCATGCATTGGTGACATACAGATAGGCTTATGACAGCAATTTGGACCAGAATTTCCATCAAAAGCTATGTGGTTGTAAAGTCTGACTGCACTCCATAGCAATATCAATCCCTGCAGTCTTGGCTGTCACCGCTAATTAACTCACAGGCAGCTTTCTGCAGGCTTCCCTTAAGTCAGTGGGGAGGTTGGCAGGAAGGTGTTAAGTACCAGGCGGCTCCCAGGCAGGACAGCAGGCAATAAGTGACTGCTGCCAGATGGGGAAGGGCATGAGGAAGTGCAAGAAAGACAAGGTGTGGGTGTGAAAAGGTGTAGTGAGAGATGGGGAGGGTATGAAGAAGGTGTCAGAAATGTGATGAGATGGAACAGTAAAGCTTGAGGAGGATACACAGGGATATGTGAGTGGTAAGGGAAGCTTGAGCGGGTATGCGGGGAAGTGTGAATGACTGGGGCAATGCAAGCACTGAGAGAGGATATGTACGTGGGGAAGACTCACCCCAGAGACTTGAGACCCAGCTGTCTTGCCAATGACTTTCTGGGGAAGCTAACAGAAAAGGTCACAAATGGCGATTATGGTTGCAGTACCCTGCAATCACTTTTAACTATGACTGTTGCCAGCACCCAAATGGTAATAATGTGAGTACACAGGTGCTAGGATAGGCAGAACTCCAAGGACTGCTTGTTACTACTACTATTCATTAAGCACCATCGTAACTTTGTTCATAGAACAAATGGTCATGCTGAGGACTCTCTCTCTCTCTCTCTCTCT
>JAEANM010014290.1:0-14058 GCA_017656035.1 Myanophis thanlyinensis
AGTCTGAAGTCCCTCAGATGTCTGAGGTGAAAGAGACGTTGTCGGGCTTTTTTTACCATGGTGTTGATGTGGAAGGTAAGCTACCTTAAGCCTGTATGAAGTTGGAAGTATGTAGATTTAATAAGTAATTTTAAAGTTGGGGTCTTCAGAATGTTGTGTCTGAAATGAATTAATCTATTTGATAGTCTCAGAAGAGCTACCACTTGCATTTCACTTTTCTACCGCTTCTGTTGTGAAGTTCATCGCTGAAAATGTAGTATATATATAAATGGTGCCATCAAAAGACAGGGACTAAAGTTTCAAGGTTACAGTAATAGTTGGGACAAGACACGTTAGCTAAAGATTTAGATCAGTGTAGAGTCGTATTCAGATTTCTCCTGTTCAAAAATAGCCAAGGAACAGAAGAGAAGGAACTAAAGGGACGATTGGCCATAATAACGTAAGACTACAGCTAACTTGCTTATTTGGGCAAACTACTTCTCAGAGTCAGCATTAACCCTCCTACCCTCACCTGAACAACTGGTATATTAAATGTGACTCTTGATCACTCTTTGGCTGTGAGTTCATTCAATAGAGGCAAAGGGACTCAGGTTAATGTTTTTAGCCAATGTGTGGCTTATTTGAGGGATACTGGGTGCTGTACAAGGACAATTGAGTTTCTTAACCCAATCTAGGGATCAATATTTTGCATGTATGCTGTCAATGTTGTTGGCTGTGGTTCATCCTGAATTCAAAGCCTAGAGACTGAGAAAGGTCAGTCTTTGGTACAGACAATCATCACACAGATGGATTCTCATTCAAGCTTTGGCCAGGAATGTAGACATTTAAGGAATGTAGACATTTGAAAGCCTAGGAATAAAATCATAGATTGTTTTTACCCAGCTGCTTTATCCTTCTTGCCTTCATTGAAACTCAAACTACTTAACTACATTACAGCACAGACTAACATGTTGAGTAAACACAACCAGTGTGTGGTTGCAGAACAGGTCACAGTGGGAGAGAGACTAACGCAGCAACAGATCTATATTTTTAAGGAGGATTTTCCTCCTTCAGGTCCTGGCATCTACAGCATATATTTGTCACAATGGCTTTGTGAGTATACATTTTTCAAGCATGTTATTGGAAATAATGGTAGCATTTCACATTGACAGAAAAAAAGCTTCTGAAATGGAACTGGTCTTATGTGTTGCTTGAAACATAGCTCCTGAGTACCACTTCTTAATTTTGTGGAATCTCTGATAATAGTTTTGGATTCTTTTCTTCAGATTCTGATTGATGTCCTGTCTATCTGAAATGTGCATGAACAGATGAAAATCAGAATGCATAATTTTTTTAAAAAAATCTACAAATGAGAGCTACTGGTGCTTAACTCCTGTCTCTCTCGACAGTAATACTCTCCTTTCCTACATGCGCAATCCAAAATGTCATTAGTAGCAAGGATTCTTGTTGTGTTTTGTTTTCCATTTGAGTCAGTAGAGAGATTTTGGAGAGGAAGGAGAGAACAGTAGTTGAGAACAAAGTTGAGAACTAGTACATTGGACAGTGCCAATAGATCTGCTATTAGACCTGAATTCATTTGCAAGTTCTTCCAGCAATGGTTTGGAGTTTGCTTAAAGCTAAGCCATTTGTTTTCAGATTAAATCTTCAACAGGAAACTGCTGATGTTTTAATTTATCCCTCAAGAAGATCAGGAAATGATCAGGAGTCTTGCATCTTCTAATTGTTCCAAGTCAGTGAGGAGCAAAGAGAGAATGATCTACTCAAGCTACGGGGACAGTGAAAAAAATGGGCTGTAGGGTTACTCTTGCACCATTTATTTCCAGTGAGAAACATGTTTTGAAGGCCATATCTATGTTCAAGTATCCTGTTTCTCCTCTTCAGATCCTCAAACCTTTCTCCAGATTGTAGCTCTGACAGTGCACCATAGCACGTATGGCTGTAGAGCAGAGTTTTCCTTTCTTTTCCGATTCTCAGTATTCAAGATTTTTTTTTCAAGTAGAGGAGCATTCAAAATATTATCGCTAAAAAGGTACGAATGAAGAAGGTGAACAGGATGTGATTTTTTGACAGTGCTAATATACAGCTTTCTTCAAATCCTGCACGTTCAAATTACTTTCTGTAGTTCTGGGGCTAGCAGTAACCTTCTGCCCTCTGCTTCCCCAAATCGTGCAAGACTATTAAATGTTTCTCCTGGAACTGAACCAAAGTATTTCTGTCTCTTGCAACAACTGCCACCCAGAGTGTGCTATCAGTGCAGAGCGATTCTGACCTGGCCTTGGCTGGTGAAAGGGGAAATTGTGACATGTGCCACAGAGGCAATAACAATGCTTTCTGTTGTTGCAAATCCAAGGATGGTTGGAAGTATTTTACAGACCATACATTTTTTTAGAAATGGGGGAAAAATGATAAAGTTATAACCTTCCTCGCTTATGCTATGCAATGGGAAATTCTGCAGATTCATATGCAAACAATAAACTAAATAAGCCAAAGCTTTAATCTTTAGTTGTAGTCTCATTTGGAAAAGAGGGTCATAATGGCTTCATTCACACAGCATGTTTAATTTGGTTACTGAATTAACTTATTAGCAGGGACTGTGCAATGCAATAAAGTATGGGCTGGATTTCTATAATGCCCTAGGTCAGGGGTGCCCACACTTTTTGGGCTTGTGAGCTACTTCTGCCGTTCCGGTAGTTGTGATGGCGTTTGGCCCCATCCACTGGATCAGGAAGGGGTGGACATGGCTTCCTTTATTCACACGGTTCGTGTTCATTTTAAAAAGTTTTCCTGCCTTTTGTTGCACTTTGGAAGCGGGATTGCTCCTGGGAGAGTAACTGGAAGAAGAGAAACCACCATGGCTCGTGTTCATTTTAAAAAGTTTTCCTTTCCATGAGCCATGGCGGTGGCTTCTCTTCTTCCAGCTGCTCACCCAGGAGCAGTCCCACTTCCAAAGCACAGCAAAAGGCAGGGAAACTTTTTAAAACAAACACAAGCCGTAGCAGAGCCTTCCTTTCTTCACGTGATCTACCCACACAATCTTTGCGCTCGACCGGTAGATCACGATTGACCTATTGGGCACTCCCACCCTAGGTTAATAGTTCTCAATTTTTTCTTCACCACAGACCCCCTGTGATGACATCATGCCCCCCTCAGGGGTCTGCCAACCAGAGATTGAGAACCACTGCCTTAGGTCCTAGAAGAAACTAATCAAGGTCAAAATAATCCTTTTGTGCAGCACTGGCTTTATTGAGTGTATATGTCCATATTGCTTAATAGATATGTCCACACAGTATGTCTATATAGTTTAATAAACATATTAAAGTATAATTCACTTACAAGTGAAAGCATAACCATGCTGGTACCCCAAAGCAAAAGGGGAAAAAAACAGCAGCAGTTCATCTGGCCCCATTTCTCACTAAAATGTTAATGTCAGATAAAATTCCATTTGTGTGATTTGAAGAATACCTAAATGTTCTGGAGAGGTTTGTCCCACCTGATTTTCTCTGTATAAACTTTCCATTTATCAAACATCTATGTTTTTAGATTTTTCCTTTCTCTGAAATTAAATGTGACTGTATTGAACTTCCTTAGCAAAATTCTAGGGTGATGTAATTTAACTTTGATAGCACTACAGTCAATACTTCTCGTTAATTCAATAGCACATTTTGCTCTTAGTCTTGGCCATCACTCAATGTTTTCCATGATTAGCTTCACTCTATGGCATATGTCTTCATGGTATACAGCTATGTTTCTCAACCTTGGCAATTCTAAGAAGAGTGGACTTCAACACAAAACTGGCTGGGGAATTCTGAGAAATGAAGTCCATCTTAAATCTCTCAAGGTTGAGAAACACCATGTCAGCTGCCACCTTATGCTGCTTGTGCTTCACTGCTATGTGGTGACAGACTGCCATGAATGTGAGGAGGGGAGAATAAAAAGGGGAAAATACTTGAGAAAATGAAAGGTGCTGTATTTCCTCAAGACACTGCCTCAAGGTCACCCAGCTGGAAGAATGAGGGAGCTGCATATCAAACTACACTTGGACTGATCTTTATGAAAGCATCTTGTCTCAATCTGATTGGTCACACAAGGGTGGGAAATGAGAGACAACTAAGGGAGGGAAAGTTGAACTTAGTGATTTTGGCACACAGTTCTCAATTCTGACTTTGCATTACTGCAATACACTTGGCTTCTAATAAAGCCATACCTTTCTCAACCAATGGAGCCAAGGAGCATTCTATTTAGAGGTTTAAGTTGTGGCAAGTTTGCTGCATACAGAAACAGCACTCTTATGCACATATTGAACACACATTTATCCAAATGAGGATGAAGATGATCACGTTAATGGCAAATATTACTAAAATGCATCTACTTTTGGATTATTTTTATTTGCTATTGTTTTTAGGTTTGTAGGCTACTTCAGTCATGTCTGACTCCTTGAATCATTTTCCATCCTATGGATACTTGAAACTTTGGAGTGAAAGGTATTGGCAAGTTTCTATCCTTATATTAGTTCGTGGTTCAATATTATTATCCACAATGGCCACGTTCGAATAAAATGCTTTCAATAAGGCCATTAAATTTGGCAGCTTCATTTGTCAAGGAAGCTCAGCACTGTGAGTTTCGATTTAATTACATGTTTGCAGCTTGCTTGAATTTAGATTACAGGTCAGTTTGTCCACAGATAATCCCTATGGCATGGAATGTCTCTTCCAAATCTTCCCATCTCAGTCACTGAGCTTGAAAAATATTTCTCTGCCTGATTCTGAGAATGGAAGATGCTTTCTTTGGAGCAGAAAAAAAAAATGTTGCTATGTTATAATTGCAATTTTTATTAAATACCTCATTTAGGTTGGTATTAATTCATTAAAATTATGTTTGGTCCATTATGCAATCATTACCGACAGATTTATTTCATTAAACACACTCCTTTTTATTCCATTTGCTGCTTTCTCTTACATTATTTTGCTAATGGTAATGGCTGAAGTGAAGTTGATTTTGCTTTGAAGTTTGCTTGCTGCCACTTGGGTGCTACAATTCCCAACCCCCCCCACACCGAAGTTCTGGGAATAGTTTGGTATATCTGAAAAATAGTTGTTGAAAAAGTGCTTTGGCATTTTTGTGCATCCATCACTTTCCTCTTAATAATTAAGACCTCCTTTGCTTCTTGCAGTCTTCAATGGAAGCCTGAATGAAAGATTTGGCTGCTTTACTAATACTTTAGTATTGTCAGACTCAGAAGGCATTAAACATGGAGTAGAGTTTCTCAATCTTAGAAAACTTTAAGATGAGTGGACTTCAACTCCCAGAATTCCCCAGCCAGCCAACAGAATTGAAGTCCACTCATCTTAAAGTTGCTAAGGTTGGGAAAACATTGATGTGTAGGAAATGTTCCTTATTTTTGATGGCTGTTATTTCCCCCCAGAATGCTCCAGAATAATACAAAATCACTGCATTGGGTAATCCTGGATAACCCTGCAGACCAAATATCATCGTCCTAATTCTACTAAATCTAGAAAATAAGTCCTGCTCTGAACTACATTCATCTCCATCAAAGCATCTATAATGGCAGAAGAAGCATTAAAAGATCAGGATTTCACTCAAAGCTTTTAAGCAAACTTACCCAATTTACTTAAATATCTGGATTAATACATTTTGTAGTGTGATTTGCACTTTTAAC
Source organism: Myanophis thanlyinensis (assembly GCA_017656035.1). NCBI lineage: Eukaryota > Metazoa > Chordata > Lepidosauria > Squamata > Homalopsidae > Myanophis > Myanophis thanlyinensis. Next base: position 5,678 of record JAEANM010014290.1, read on the forward strand.
AATTTCCTGATGCTCTACACAACTTCGAAGAGCAAACATAGTTGCGAAAAGTGTCCTGAAATATGCATTAAAAGAAAGAAAATTGCTTGGGGAAAAATATGCATAAAATTGTGCACTTTCATAGAAATGCACCCATCAAGTGAAGTCTGCTCAACTATGTGCCATTTTTCCTCTAAACATCATGCATTTTTTAAAATGCAGAAAATTGACACATTAAGCAAACAACCTTGAGAGATTAATCTATCTCTGCCTACTATCACATGCCCCCACCCACCACAAATATCCTCCTTGTCCCCAGCCAGCCCCAGACTCTCTTGCTTATTTAGATCTGGTACTTGAATTAATGCTGCAAGGCACACATTTTGAGTCTTATCATTGCTATTTTAGATTGAGTAAACTGTGGAAAGGTAAAAGTGTTTGGGATCAGATTCTATGGAGATCTCATAGGACTGATGCTTACGAAAATGAGTTTAGATGCAAAAGCAGAGAAACTCCCTGGAGTCCATTGCAGAGTGACACCAGAGTAAATGGGATAAGATAGAATTCTGGAACAATTCTATCTTGGATTATTCTAGATTGACATTCAGTCTGGCAATGGTTTGGCTTAATCCTAATTCATTTGGAAGTCAAGCTATCTTCAATAGGAGCTGATTCTGGTGAAATGAGCTGAACATCTTATTCATTTCCTTAGTTTGACTTGGACTTCTGTAACCAAAAATTCCAACTATCTCAATTCCACAATTCTCCCTACCCTCAGCTCCAATGTGGCAATACTGAAGCTCCAAGTTGGCTTCGGTCAGGTCAGCTTCAGGGTTGACAACATTAGCACTCAGCCAAGCTCCAGTTGCCATTGCAGGTAACTGGGAAGCTTCCACCAGAGTTGAATATGCTTGCACATCTTCTATCACTTTGCAGGAATGTGTTTGTGTAAATCACATTGCTTGCCATTTTGATTCCAGATGTTCTTATTTTTAATGGTGAATCTCAACATCAACTCTTCATGGAAAATCTTATGGGCAGAAAAATGTTTATTAATTTCTCTTCCCTATCATACGTATATGTTTCTTGTATGGCTATATGGACATGTTGGTGGGTTGGGTTTACAACAGTATTACACACACACACACACAATTTATTTTATCCTGCAGAGAAAGAAAATCACAGAATCTTCATCTGTAGCATTTCTCTCCAGAATGTCTTGGGATGAGAATCCTGAAAAATTTAGTATTTCATGGCCATCTGACCATGGATGACTGTTGACTTCAGAATTGAACTAGTAGCTATCAGAGGGTCATTGAAAGCCTACGTAGGACATTCTTTTCATGGAGAACTGTTTATATGTGAAATACTTTGTGTTTGTGTATGTCCTCAGCTACTTTGTGCCTCTCTTCTTCTCTTTCCCCATTGTAATTTTTTTTAATACAAGTAGTCCTCACTTAGCAACATTCAAAGTTATGATGAAGCTCTGGTATCCCATTCTGGGTAACTAGTTGGTACAGTGTCATCATTGTCAGCCATTCAGCCATGTCTGATCCTCAACCACTCCATAGATCAGCATTCTCCATGCACCTCTGTCTCATACCCTTCAAAACTGTCATGGTCATCCTGGTGTCATTCTTTATAGCGTCCAACCATTGAATACCAGGGAGATCCCTTCTCCTTTTTCTGCTGATCACTCCCAGCATTACTGACTTTTTGAGTAAGTCAGCTCACATGACATGTATGATAGTCTTTGTTCAGTGATCTTGGCTTCAAGTGAGATGGCGTTCCACATGACATTTCAGGAGCTTAGCAACTGGCTGGTTGCAGCATTACAACATTTTTTTAGCTGGAAGCCAACCTTTTCACATATGCATTGATTTGCTTAAAGACTGCGATGTTTGCTTAACAATGACCACAAAAAAGGTTATACATTCTGGAATTTGAAGTCCACTCAACTTAAAGTTGTTCAGATTGGGAGATCAAGGTTGGATGCCTTGATTTATGTCCTTTCTTATAACAGAAATCCCAGGCTCCATTATGGTCCTAAGTTGAGAACTACCTTTAAACATTGTCCTACTTCCCATCTCCTTCACTTCTTATTCTACCTCCATTGTGCAAGGAATGTAGAGGGGGAAGAAGACAACAAATTAGCACATAATTTACACATAATTTAAACATGGGAGGAAACTATGGTTTGGGTCATCATGCATCTTGGCTGGTTGTACATGGCATTCTGGAAAGATTAGCCTTTATATACTATAGTTTCAAATCCTTGTGGCTTTAGAGAATAAAAACTGAGGAACAGAGGAGCTGTTTTTAAATCTCAGGATCTAGAACAGGGTTAGATGGCTATTCTAGCTAGAAAGGAGGTTTCCACACATTGCATAAAGAAGACACCTTCTTTAAGTTTTATACATGTTTCTTTCATTATCATTATTTTTTTGTCAGCCATCTAGAGTCACTGAAAGTGAGTGGGTGACTGTATACATTCTCTAAATAAATAAATAAATAGGCAGCCAAGCCTAGTACTTAAAGAACAGTCACATCAGACTAAAAAGAGAGAAATTTATGCCCATCAGCCTGGCCACAAAACCACAGAGCAGCAGCTTCTCCCAAGCATCTGCTCTGGAGAACACCTTTAATTGTGATTAAAAGGGACAGCAGAGCTTTGTCTAAACATTTACCTTGTCTCTTTTCCGCAGCCTCCTCTGCTAAAGGTCATCCAAGATGAGATAAACAGGCTGTCATCAAGCTGGACCAATTCTGTCTGAGTTTTGAAGGCAATGTAAGACAAGGGCTTAATGGAGCCAGACAGCGCCGGTGAATCGCTGGAGCAGATAAGTCCATCTATAATGTATTCCATTCTTTGCACCTCTTTCCACCAGGAGCCTCCTAACTCCTTTAATTTAAAAACTTGGTAATCTATTCCCTTGCTCAGGATTTCTTCAACCTGGGTGGGTTTCTTCCTCTAGGCTGTTAAAGCATGTTGCTCCCTTCCATGTTCTGCTTCTCCTTTTGTCACTCCTCACTTTTCTTGCAGGTAAACTAATCCAAGATTCTCAATTCCCTTTCTTTCAAAGAATACACAGGCTCTCCCAGTCTCCCTGCCCTGATTCTTCCTTTTCTTAATGCACGGAAACATGAGATGGGCTTTAGGGGAAGTGAAAAGGAGATTGGGAGAAATATGACAGAGTCCCACCCAAATTCTTCTTCAAGAAATGCTTCCTAGAAATAACAGAACTTGTATTAGAGGAGGAGCAAAAAGCAGTACCTGGATAATCTTGGCTGTCTTGGAAACAGCTAAGCAGGGTCAGGGGGATGCGGTGGCTCAGGATTCCCCTGGGTGGTGGCTAAGACGCTGAGCCTGTCAATCAGAAAGATCAGCAGTTTATTTATTATTTATTTATTTATTTAATTTATATACCGCCCCTCTCCTGCAGGACTCGGGGCGGTTCACAGCCGATAAAAACAACATCAATACAATATAAGTTAAGAACAGTTAAAATAATTAAATAATGGCCGCTTAAATGTCATTTTAAAATCAATTTAAATAAGTTGTTAACTTTAAATGAACAGTTCTGTTTCTTTATCATGACACATTTAAATAGGTCATGACATATGCTTAATTTTTTCCTTGGGACGGACTGTTTAACTTTTTTTTTCCTTTTATGGATGCAGCAACAAAGTGAATATTCCTGTTTCCCTAAGGTTATATTTATTTTTTTAATAGCAATGCTGTTTTTTCTACCTTGAAAATTAGGTCAGTTTGCCTTTCATCAATGAACACTATTAATACTCTGCAGAACAAAATTTGTTATTAGCATAGTCTATTCAAAATGTTGGAGATTGAGAGAGAGAAATTATTCCCATAACAGAATTGAAACAGTTTCGGGCAATCGATGAAAATGGGGATATTTTCATTTAATAATAAAGCGATTTGAAAAGAAAGAAACCAATGACCGTATTCAGGTCTGTGTTTTCCCTCACTCTGGTGATTAGGATTCCCAGAGCTACCGAATTATGGTCAAGTAGGGTACTTAACACAAGCTGTTAATCACATTTTTTAGAAACAGAGGACTGATTCTGAGGCTTTGGAGAATAGGCAACAGCCTCTAGAGGTGAAGCTGTGCATCTAAATAGGGGCAATTCATGACTTGTTCATCAAGCAGCTTTTGCATTTATTTCTTGGCATGGAGTCGCTAAGCTCCATGTGTTCAGTGTAAGCTGGCTTGGCCTGTTTGGACACTGCAACAAGTAAAAGACGGCTGTTTTTAATGATTAGCATATGGGAGGTGTGAAAGGAGAATTATTCAGGCTCCAGCTTCCTCCCTTGCCTTTACTATTACCACATAATTCAATTAACATACTTTTATGGTTCTGCTGTCTTTTATGAAACATCCCCAGAGAGATTATAGGTTTAGCAGGAAGGGGACTCCTGCTAAAGTCTGAAGTTTGGCATTTTTATGATCTTTTAGGCCTTAGGAATCCCCAATGATTTCATGAGACAATAATTAATCTCTTCAGAATTATACAATCGAGAAAAGATGTATAATTTACAAAATATTAAGAGATGGGAGGGAAGAGGAGAATGAGGATATGTAGCTGTCAGAATATGATCAGAACCAGGTTCACATTCCCACTTAATCTTGAAGAATGCCATTATTATTATTATTATCTTACCTTAACCTTCCTCACAGGTTGGCTGTGAGGACATCAAGGAAAGGGGGCTGTTTTCTGCAGTGGCTGTGAGTGCTAAGACTAAAGAAATCTGCATGTCAGCATATTTAAAAAAACAGGTACAGTTTTGGTGTGGATGCCATCTTGATTTTTTGAACCTATGCTGAAGACACCCTTGCTGATGGGAGCTGCCTCTTTTTCCACTGGCTTATATTCCACTGGATAATTGGTTCAGTTATCATCACTGGACTATAGGCAACATCAGTGTTTTTCAAAGTTGGCAACTTTAAGATACGTGAATTTCAAGAATTTCCAACTGGCACAAGAATTCTGGGAGTTGAAGTCCACACATCTTAAACTTGCCAACTTTGAAAAAAATATTGGTCTATCTAAAAAAGTGGCACAGATACATTATTCATATTTTGTTGCTGTTTTGGTGTTGAATAAATTGTTGTGAGTTCCCTGGTTGAAGAGACAACTTAAACACTTTGTTTTTTACAAAAATGTAGAAAAAAACAATGTAACGGAAAATTGCACGAGGGCCAAAAATGTCAGGATGGCAGCCATGACCATGTGATTTAAGCCCTGTCCCTTTTTATGCATGTTGCATGTAAAAAAGGGGCGGGGTTGGGATTATGTTGTTGTGGCAATCATCTTGAGTTGTGAAAGGAGAATTATTATACTTTCCTGAGCATGCTCCTGGGTGATGCTTCTGGAGAAATGCAAAATGATCTGAACAGTGGAAGGTTTCCACCATCTTACAGAAGTTTTCCATGTATGTGAATCTGCCTAACCCAAAGCATCTTAAAGGATAGTCTCCAAGGTCTGCCACATCACCTGAAAGAAACTTAGGCAGAGGCTGAACACTGGATCATTCAATTTTGTGAATGTTCTCACCCAGGTTTTTAATTGATGCTGCCCTGGTTTGCTTTTCTTTACCTGTTAAAAAGCTTGTTATTGGTTAAGCTTGCCTGGTTAATTTACTTTTGCATTTCTTTTTTTTTAAAGTTCCATTTTTACACTTTAATTATTTTTATGCTTTATGCTTTAGATATTTTGTGCTAAGTGTTTTGTTTTCCCTATAAGCTCCTCAGAGAACTTTGGCTGGGGTATGAATAGCAAATAATTTAAATCAGTACGGAAATAAAACAAGCCAAGCAAATAAAACCCAATCAGACTTGTTTGTGTTTGGCTTAGCATAACCAGAAAGAAACTATGGGTGTTGTTGTTTTTTTGTTACACAGTTGGCAATTTTGGACATTGTGCCAAACCAAAAGAAAACAAACGGCATCCTGGTTTAGCATGATATGTGCAAACAAGCCATTAAAATCATATTCATGTCTCATACACGCTTTTTTGAGTTTGAGCAAGTTTTGTTTCTTCCCTCAAATCATAACATTAGGAAGGGTGGAGTTTAAGAGAACTCTTGCATAAACCTGGATATGTGAGTAAGGAAAGCTATGAAAGTATTGTGCTGGGAGGCATACATAGAATGTTGTAATGAAATATACACACATGAGAGATGGAGACAGAGACAGACTTACATATATCCAAAAGTATTTTAACTGGGTACACAGAGATAACCATCCACATTAAAAAATACACAATAGAAATAAATTGATTGACAATTACAATTTAGATCTTTGTAAAATGTGAATGTCAGCTGAACCTTCCATTTTTTTCCTCTTGCATCAAGTGAGGACTAAGGAAAAGTTAGTCCTTTCTGGAAATTCTCAAGACTTCTTTGATACCATCAGTTCACAATACTGTGAAGTGCTGTGCAGTTCCAAGTGGGACAAATAACCATGTAATATTCGGATAAGTTCCCAGTCTATTCTAGCATGATTATCCAAATGAGCGGCTTCAATATTTCCCACATTTGTCTAAAAACTTGGAGAACTGTCTCTTATCTGTGAGGGTTAATTATTATTAATAGACATCCTAAAATTCTTAATTGTTTCTCCTCAATGTGGACCAAAGTAATATTCTATAGTACTATTTTAAAGTTTAAAAATGTTTTGTCCTGGTGTTTTAGCATTTTAATTGTGGACATCGATTTTCGTATTTCTATCTTGGCTCCTTAGAATCAGGCATTATGTTGCTTCACAGCCAGAGTGTTGTAACAATTTAACTCTTGGACCAAACCTCAAGCCTACAATTATTAATTTGGACTTGACTCTCAACAAGCACCTGGTGTTCACCATTTGCCAAATATCAAACCAAAGAGAAAGAGAGGATGCTGAAAAAAAGACCATCAAAATACAAGTCTCATGGTTCTGTTTCCTTCCCTCAAAAAGAAAAATTGTGGGAGCTGTCTAACCTTTTTCTTTGATGCCATGTGTCCCATGGAAATACCATGATTAACACGACAGTGTTTATTTTAAAATCAGTCTTTGTCATCCTTGTCATCAGTACTTGAGACAACCAATGGTGCTCAGAGCATTTGGTCTCTCAGTAGTTTCAGGCAAGCAGTAGTTGTGATGGAAGTAAGGAGAAGATGCTGTTGAGGATACCACTGTACTCCCTTCTTTCAGCAGGGAATTGGGAACTTTATGGCACATTGGCTCCCAGGAGTGCAGTGGTGAAATGCAGCCTGGTCTCACCGGATCTACCAAACCGGTAGCAGTGATTTGAATTTGGCCCCACCCACCTGCCCCTGCCCTTTCCTGTCCTATAGCAGCTTGGGGTTTTTTCCCCCTTACCTTAATCAACGCAGATCAGCTGTTTGATGGGGCTTCCTCTGGTGAGTGTAAATTATTGTTTTAGCAGCCGCACAGCAGTGCAGTTAGCACACATGCATGCACACTGAACTGGTAGCAAAACTAGTCGGATTCCACCATGGCAGGAGCGCCATAACAAATATATCTTAATTTTGTTTCTTTAGTTTGATTTGTATCCTACCTTCCTCCAAAGGCTCATGGTGAGACCATTCCTTCCTCTATCCCCCCTCCCCATCAGATCAGAGCTGTGAGAAACATTGGGCTGAGAGAGAACGACTATCCTAAAGTCATCCAAAGAGCTTTTGTAACTGAAAATGGTCTTAATCCAGACGCCTCTGTTTCTGGCCTAAGAACTTAAGGACTACACTATATTGGATGACCACTTCAGTTACCTGAGTGGGCCAATGAGTTTGAAAAGTCATTCAAGTTGAGCAAAAGACCATGAGACCCGACTGCATGATTCCAAAGACAAAGAACAGAAAATTGAGCAACCATAGTTTTTTGCTCTACTTTCTACTATATACTGCAAGCTAGAAAGTCAAAGACGAATCTTGGTTTCTCTCTTCTTCTGTTCAAGGATGAACTAATTAATATATGTTGGAATATCTTCAGTTTTTGCTCTTTTCTGCCTAAATGAGTTATTGCTTCCATTATTATGTGATACAGTTACAGTTTAATAGGACTTCTTCAAGGCCTATTGCCTAGAATTGTTAAACTTTAAAGTCAAATGATCTGCTGGACCCTTGGCTCGTAGAGTTACTACAATTCATACTGTTTTCAGAGCAACATTTATTTCTATTTTTGCTGGTATTAAAAGTCATGGTTTAAGTAATCTCCTGTGCCTTCCTTAATGAATCACCTTTTTGTCTATCCCAAAATTGCCAACAATTTATGCATGCTAAATTGATATTTCTTTAGAAATAATTGCAGTATTTCTATATTTCTACTTTCCATTTCTATTAAATGAATTTCCACAGTGGGGAAAGTTTTATTTTATTTTAT
>JAEANM010014291.1:0-14057 GCA_017656035.1 Myanophis thanlyinensis
GTCTTCGACCGGATTGTGTGTAAGTGCCTCGGGAAACGGCCCAAGCTCCGTCAGGAACCTATCAGGGTCCATCAGGCATCGATGTCCCGACAGCCAATCAGCTGCCGGGTCGTCCGTTCAAGATGGCGGACCAGTGTGTGGACTCTGGCCATGCATGCGTAGTATACAACACAGACTAAATGAACAGATATATTGTTTACAAATTGTTGGATTTAAATATTTTGATAACAATATCTCTGTCTGAATTTCATTTAACAGATGGGTCAAATTAAAACAAATATTTGCTTGTTCCAAATGTATCTCACATTTAACATGAAATGTAAATGACAAACACCAAGCAAGATGTTTTGAGGAATCTAACAGTAATAAAAACAATTTATAGAGTCTTCCTCCCAAGTTGTTAAAAGTAATAACTTCTATAAAGCAGAAATTAAATTCATAAATCTACTACTCAAGTGAAAGTGTATGAGGTTTTAGTGCTACATTTTGGTTTTTGAAAAATAATGAAAACAAACTGAAAACATTTTAGAGAGAAAATGGCAATGAAATGTTTTCTGTGCTATTTAGACTCTAGTGGTGAATTTCAGGATGGAAACAGAAAAGTAAGATAAAATAATAAGCCTATGAAATAATAGCTGAAAAATAACCAGTAGTAAAGAATGTAATATTTGTTCCTAAATATGTGCTGTCATATAGATGCAAGGTTAATATTTTGGAGAGAATCAGTGGGAAATGTATTTTTTCAGTGTGATTATTGTACTAAGGGTGATACAACCTCTACTCTGGATTTTCCAAAAGCAATTTTATAAAGTCAGTATAAGTATTAATAGGATGACCAATAGGATGATACAAGCCATGGCCAATTCTTTGCTCAGCTCTCTTTTTATTGCCTTTTCTTCAATTTCTCTATTCACCAAGATTCCTCCCTCTCCCTTTTAGTGTACATTGACCTAGTTATTAAGATTAATCTGCCATCCAACATTCCATGGACCAATTTATTTACATTTACACACAAAATAATGTAAGATAACCCCCCTTCTTAAAAAATATTGAAACATGCATCTGTATATTTGGTGTGATACAAACCATTCACCTATAACAATTCGTCTTTACCTACAAAGGAAAATAGTAGAGACTCGTTGAAATCTAGCTACTAATTACTTTGGATGACAATTCACTATTATCCATGCTGTTTTCTTGGCAACAAGATTGGCATGGTTTTTCCAAGATGCTTTCAATCTCCCAAACTTAGTTGACAGTGTTAGGATTTCTGATAGTGTCTTATACAACTAGTAATTTTTTTCAACCTTGTTTAGCTCTATGAGATCAGCCAAGGCACTGTCATCCAAAGTGAGTTTTGAAAAGGGATATAAAGCTAGCCTTTGGAATAGGGAAGAAATGAACAAGCAATTAAGGGAGGACTTTCAGGAAATATTACTCAGTCCTGAGAAAGAGGAAAGCTTGAGAAGGAAACTCAAGACAACTCTGCCTTGTACTAGAGGAAACAGAAAGAAAGGTAGACAATTTTTCAAAGTTCTGTGATTCTATCTTGGTACAATAAGGAACATTTCTGACCTCACCAGCCTCCAACACAACTGACAGCTTTACTCTTTGTTACACTGAAAAATGATTTGATTTTTAAGCTTTCATTACTATTCTTGCACCAGTGAATTCTCTCTTCTGTTTCTCTAGTAGCTCTGAGCGGAAAAGCATCAAAAACCAAAAGGACTCGTTCCTTACAGAGAGAATGAGCAGAGGGCTAAATCCTCCAGGACTTCAGCAGTAAACTGGTTCAAAATGGTCGAGAGAGGCATGTTTATTTTGCCCCCTGCCTTTGTTCAGCTCTATGCTTCTGGAAAAGGAGTTGTAAGGGGAAAATTGCTTGTAGGAAATAAATGTGCATTCCTGACAATTGCTGTTTTTTAATGTGTGTGTGTATTCCCTTTTAGCATTTAAAACAGAAAAATGTATATTTAATTGAATATACTGGATTGCTTGAAAAATCAGCAATCAAAAGGCCCTACAGAACATGAGCAACAGTAAGGAAGTCATAAGAGTGTTAGTGAAAGGAGAACCAAATTCAAGTTTCCTCCAACAACCAGAGCTCCCTTCATGGCTTTGAGCAGCTTACTTTTCTCTGACAGGCCTACTTTTTGTTATGGAAAGGAGCAGCAAACCAGCAGGTGCTAGAGAAAGGGCTACGAAAGCAATAAATATATAACAAGGGACTTACATGTCCTTTTAAAGAAGTTCTAGCTCTGAAAGTGAAAACATTCACGAATAAACCAGCACTACAGAATGTCAATTTCTAGTGTCACAAATTACAACCTAGCTCACTGTGGATTCAACTGGTCTTCATCTCCACTGTCATCTCCCTTGCCCCCAATGGGGTCTGTATGGGCTCACGAAATAGTTTTATTCCTATTAATTATGATTGTAAATGACTTTTAATTGAAAAGTGAGGCTTATTATTTCATGGACTAGAATATTATTATGGAACCTTTGATGGGTTGAGAAGTGGATTTGGCTTGGGAATATAAGATAGTGAGAAGGTAATGCCTCACTTTTGGCATTTGTCACTGAATTTAATTTAATCCATGAGTTTAAAGAACCAAGATTTATTTCCTTCCAAAGTAAGATAGGTAGGAACATAAAGATGACCTTTGCTTCTAAAACTCCTTCCTTCTATAAGAGAGAAGCAAAAAAAAAAAAAAAGGCCTATTTCTTTTTTTTATAAAGTGGTTGACTGTTTCTGATCAGTAAATTGATGGGTTTTTTTAAATGTGATTGTTTATTTTGTAGGGTATAACATTTTTACCATGTGAATTTTACATTACATTTGCATTTCTAGATTGGTGCAGAATTAAAAGACAGGAATTTAACATTTGCATTTAACTAAAACATTTTTGATAGTTAAATGCTGAACAAATCAGAAAGTATTTCCTGCATTCAGATAACTTTAAAAAAGGTGTTTTCTTTAAGGAAAATTAAAAACTCTCTCAGTTAAGCCCGAGTTTGAAAACTATGTTTGCTTTTATAAGTTATTGTTAAAATATTGTTATAGCTTGGTTTAAAAATATATTGTTTAAAAAAACATTTTGTTATGGTCTGTAGTGGAATCTCCAACTAGAGTGGGAGGTGGGAAGAGGGCAGAGTCAAATTCAGTAGGTTCTAGCAGGTTCACTAGAACCGGTAGTAAATTTTCTAAGCAGTTTGGAGAACCGGTTGTTAGAAGAAATCTTTAATTTTTTTCCACTTTACAGGGTTAATCCTGTAAGGAAGGTAGGAAAGAAACATTCTGGTGTTGTTTCTAGCCTAATCTTTAATGCCCTGCTTACAGAAATTACCCATCCAGTCACATGACCACCCAGCCATGCCCACCAAGCCACGCCCACAGAACCGGCAGTAAAAAAAATTGAATTCCACCACTGGAAGAGGGAATTGAGCTTAGAGTCCTTGCACAACAGGAAGGTGTACAGATTTTGTGTCCCACAGAATCTCTGAAACCCTTATCTGGCTCTTCCCAAGAGAATGCAACCAGTCTAGCAAGATTCTTGTTAATAGGCATGCAGCAATAAAGGAGTAACTTTGATCAGTTCATGATAACTGGTTCCTTGTGTCTGACATAGTCTTTGAGCTGTGAAACTAATTGTATTGAATGTTTCAAGAGCCGTGCATAGAAAATATATACCATACTGCCTAAGTGACACCTGTGTTTTCACAATAGTCTTCGTCAGCTCTAACCAGACAGACAAACTATGGAGAAACTGAGAAAGTGAGCCCTATGTGACTAAGCAAGTTTTCTCCTAGGCTAATTAATGTTACAGCTAACAGAGTCTGGAACTTACTTGCTATCAATGAAGATCAGACCTTTGTGTAGTTCAATATTTGTATGGATTTATCATGTCAATGATCCACGGAGTCCTGTTATGATCAACAAATGCTTTCATTTCCATTTTTTTAGGTCAGTTCTTCATCTGTATCAATAGTGCGGCTCTCAAATCTTGCTCAGTCATTAAAGTACAAAGGTATAAGGGAAACACAATTCTTCAACTCTTCTCCAGAAGCTTTATTTAGAATTAGCATAAAACCCCTGTGTGAGATCTTCACACTAATCTGACATACTTAGCAAAGGACAGAGGCTTCAAAAGAAAAAGTAATAAATGCTGTAACTGGCAGGCATTGGGATAGTTCATATCCAACAACTTTCACTTTGGGTGAAACTTCATTTTACGAGGAATATAGAAGCAGAGGGCCAAGGCTAGATTTGCAGGAGAAAATCAGTTCAAATGGAAGCAGGGGTATTTAACCTTTCCTTCACACTGATGCTCTCCTGGCCAATTTTAAAAATTGCTTTTTTTCCCCAGCCAAGTTCTAGATGGAAAAGGCTTGTTTCAGGAAGCAAAAGACAAAAGCTTTGAAAGGTATCATTAATATATATCGTGTTTGTCTGAAAACTTGGGAAAGTTCCAAAATCAGAAGGTTATATATTATTTTTGCATTTTGGGGGGGGGGGGAAATATTAGTTCCTGTCCTGTTACGAATTTAAGTAAAAGACAGGACCGAGCATGGAGAAAATTTTGAAGACATGAACTTTGTCAGTGGTCTAGGCCATGTTCACAAAAAAGTAAATCATTATTTTTGGCAGGCTTTAAATACGTCTTAATAATCTGCTTTATAGGTTAATGAAACATTAGCTGTAACAGATGTATGTGATAAATAGCCTGGTATTTGCAGTCACAGTGAGCAAGAGAGTGAGGGAAAAGGGAAACCCTCATTTGTTGCTAAATAAAGCTTTGCGCTTCTGAAGCATATATTAATCTTTGCAGTAAGCTGCTTTGAAGACATTTTGCATGGCTGACCTATAGAGCCCATTGTTGTAAAATATGAATTAGCGGTTTATGTTTGCTTTTTTTTACTTCCTACATCTTAGATAAAAAGAAGGAAAGCCCAGCGTCTGAAGCTGAGCACCTAATTTTTTCACAATCAATTTAGTGTTGGCAGATTAATGTGTAGCTCAAAATAAGGGTGCCACGCGCGGAAAGAAATAGCCTTTCAAAAGATCACAGAGGAAATATATTTTCTGAGGCACCTGGCAAATGGATTTGCAGTAGGGCAGATTACTTCAAGTACTCTGCTAAAAATATGTGCTTGACATCTACAGATGACTCCAGTGCAGTAAAATTTGACAATAGTGTGACTTCTGCTACAGGAAAATTAGATGTTTCTTCATAGGCAGGAAATGGTCTGCCTTTGGATTGTTGTTAGATGAGTTTTTCTTCTTTTACTGAAAAAGATACAGCTTGGGGATATGATGAAATTGAAAGAACAACTTGATTGATTGATTTTAGAGGAAAAAATAGCTAAGTTCAAGTTCTTTATTTAAGTTTCCTAAACTTCAATTGGATTTCTTCTTAGGCTTTGCTGATAATACCACAGATGTATAGATTAGTAGTTTGGAATTGCTTTCATTTAAGTACCCTATGGGTGTGTTACCATATAAAAGATTAATGGATAAGGTACCCAATGATATTCAATAGTCAATAATATCTCATTGTGCCTATCAAAAATCATGCCATTGTAGGTGAATTTTTGGCACTGAATGTTAGGTTCCACTGCCCTTTGAGTGTGATCTTTGAAAACATGTCCCACATTTTATTTTTGGAGTGAGAAGTGGTGTATTTTAAGCTAACCTAAAATGGATGACTTTTGATACGTCTTTGCTAAAATTGATACGTCTTTGCTAAAAAGACGTATCAATTTAATTCCCAGATTGGATGGCTTTAGAGGTAAACTAAGCCTTCTTATGTAAAAGAGATAAGACTAACTAGGTTTCTTAGTTGGATAGAAGAGGAAGGGCATTTTTGACAATATTCCCCGCCCACTGCACTGACTCACACCTCTGAAAATCTCTTCCACATAAGAGCTCTAATACAGAGATGGAGAAACTACAGGGAATAAGTGAAAAAGGCTTTCCTTCCTTCTTTCAATTAATCCTTCTGTTCATTGCTCATAAAAATAGAATTCAGCTAGTTGTTTTGTGAGTCCTCCCAAAATGTCATCTTTCAATTTAAGAAACATCTTTAATTTTGAGGGAAATATTGGAGACTATTTATTCCTTGATAAATAACTTCTGTAGTTATAACCCAACAGCCAACTAATCTGATTTTATAAAATCCACACCCTTCCCTTGTTAAATGCTACGCAGTGTTTCCAGCTTCTAAAGAAATTGTTATAAATCCAATGTGACTTTAATTGAAAAAGTAAGAGTTCTCCTCATCGGAATATGAATTCAGCGCAATACAAAGAGGGATTCTGATTCCAGAAACACCTTCTGAAAATGCTGGTGTTGAGCTTGTAGTCATTATGCAATTTGTTAGCAAATGGCTCTCATAGTATGCTTCAAAACTGTAAGTTTTAGAAAGAACGTACTTTCAGATAGAGACGAAAATGCTTTGAAAGTAGCTTGTAGAAATTTAAGAAATTTAACAAGTTGAAGGAGCTATTTCTTGGAAAAAAAGAGCTGAAATCTGCCAAAGCAATTGATTCAAATTCAGAGACGAGCATGTTGTAAAATACAATTAATTCTGAACTTTCCCTATGAAAAAGACAAATGATCTTTTGTAGTTGCCATAGAGATATATTTACAAAAGTTATTTCAACAGGGCCATAAAAATCTGTTGGCTGGTTGTTACTGAGTTAAGAAGAAGACTTAGATCATTTTATAAGCCAAATCCTATAGAAATCCTATACAGGATTTTTTTTTCTGAATGGCATATGGAAACTACAGCAGTGTATTGAATAATAATAGATTACCACAAGCATCAAATAGAAGTATCTATAGGTCTCTTTTTCCCATTTTTTATTGTAGTTAGGAACTATTTTCAGAGCTTGGGAGGGCAGAATGATGCTAAATTTGTGGTCTAGTTATGTTTCCACCTGGATTGCTTACAGAAAGAATTTTCTTTGTTCTTTTAATTTTAGCCACATTTTCTCTTTTGTGGTTGTTTATTTTCTTTCACTTTTATACTTAAATTTTATAGTTGTTTTCTTTGAATCATGGTTGTAATTGGGAATTTAATTTTCCTTTTTTTTAAATGTTTAAAACAATGTTTAATTTTATTTTAAATTGTACTTTAATGGGAAGATACGATGAAATTTGTAGGGAAATAATTAATGAAGTTCTGAAAGCTGTTGTAGGAAAGAGAATTTCCTACATTCTGAATTAAATTAATTACATTACATTACTGAATTTAATACGTGAACTATCTATATTTTGTACAGTACTTTGCTTGTAACAGCAGGTTTAATTGCAAAATAATTTGCATTACTTCTGAGAATCCAGTTTGCAAGGTGGAAGATTCTAAATTTTCAAAAGAGTTAGCAAACAAGATTTCTATTGAGGCCTCAAGGGAAACTAGTCATAAGCTAACCGAATCTGATTACCCTTGGTGATACAATCAACATTACTAAAAAGAAGAGTATTTTGGGTAGTCTCTCCTTGGAGATATATTAATATTATGCTAAATATAAAGCAGGTTGCTGATAAAAAGAATACATTATTGTAGTATTAAATAACATAAACCACCTCCTGATTTTCTGAATTTTGTTTTGATTATCCTGGAAAAATCCAGAATGACATATTACTGGGGCAGGGGCTGTGAATTGTCCAATTATTATGAATTATTGTGAATTATTATAGTATACAGGTAGCCAGTAATGTACAACTATTCATTTAGTGACTATTAAAAGTTACAACAGTGCTTAAAAAAGATATTTGCAACCTGCCCTTGCACTTACTAACCTTTGCAGCATTCCCACAATCACTTGATCAAAATTTAGGTACTTAGCAATTGGCATGCATTTATGACAGTTGCAGCATCTCAGAATTATATGATCACCATTAGCAATCTTTCCAGCCATTTTCCCACTAAAAGAGACCATGGGGGAAGCCAGATTTGTTTAAGGACTGAATTATTCATTGAATAACTGCAGTGATTTGTTTAATAACCATGGGGGTGGGTGGGAGGGGAAGTTTCCACAATTGGATGTGACTCACTCAACAACTGCCTTGCTTAGCAACAGCAATCCTAGTTCCAATTGTGGTTGTAGTCTGTAGTTTAGTGAAATGCCTTTCAATAGTCTTTCAGGGGGACACAGTATTAAGTTCATAAACATTCTTTAAGCCCAGGAACTGAAACTTTTGAAACTACTGATTAAGCTTAATTTGAATGAAGGTGTGGGAGATAGTGGTAGACTAATTTGCTCCAGTTTGTCTCCTAAACTTTTCCTCTAGAAATTCTGGGCCCGAGTGCAAAGCTAAGTTGCATTTCCCAGTTGTCCTGTCTTCTTTCTGTGAGAAGTGGAAAGCAGCAATTATTATTTTTCTAGATGACATCAAAACCATTTTTCTTAATACAAAAGGTTTAATTTTGTGAGAAGTGGTTAATTGGAATGGGAAACAATGGAAGAACAGATAATAGCTTTAGTATTCAAAGGTGAAAGCTTTAATAAAGCAACTGCGAAGTTGCCATAAAAATGGGTCTTATCTATTTAGAGTTAGGGCGAGATAATCAAATCACTAATTCTCAGAACAATAATGACGAAAGATTTCAGTTGTATTCCTTTTAGAATAACCTCTGTTTTTGAAAGAGAATCAAAGGGTTTTAGTTCTAAACTCTGGGGTACAAATTAGTTTACGAAGCAATGTTGCAGTCTATTTACTAGTAAAAGTTCTTTAGGTTTGGGCTTAATAATGCAGTGATAATCTACAAAATGTCAATTGCTTAGGACAATCAGATGCTTTGGTTAATTCACTTTTATCAGTAACCTCAATAAACAAGCAGTAAATCATGATATAATTTAGGTCACCAGTACCATTGTTGGTTTGTACAAATCATAATGAAATACAGAGCTTGATCATCCATACATATTTGTTCTGTACCATATATGGTATGGAGCAGACACCAAGTCTGGCGCGGTTAATCAGAGAGCGAGAGAATCCTGCTCTCTGATTGGCCAAGTCGCACATTTGTAAATTGTATAAATAGCTGTCATTTCGCTATGTTCGTTGTTCTTGTTATGAGTGCTGTGCTGAATAAAGAGCTGTTTTCACTACGAGCTGATTCTGAGTCACTTTAATTCCGATCTAAAACACTGGCGACGAAGGTGGGATCCAGAAGAAAAGTCAGACAGCACTAGCCTAACTCATCAAGTTCCGTGAAGATGTCCACGCACGCCCCGCCTGTACTGTTCGATCCAGAGATGGAAGAATGAGAGGCGTTCATGATACGGTTCCGGAGCTACCTTGTAGCAAATGACTTGGAACGGGCCAACGATGACAAAAAGAGGGCCTTACTGATCGCGTTCTGTGGACGATGAACAATCTGCCTGGCAAAGGGCTTGGTATCGCCACAATCGCTAGAGACCATGCCTTGGTCTGAATTGCAAAGGGTTTTGAAGGACCATTTCGAGCCAGCCCCTTCACGAACTGTTCTGCACCACAAATTCAATGAAAGAAACCAAAGAGACAATGAGTCTGTGAACAATTATATAGCAGAGCTGAGAATGGCCGCGGAAAAATGTGAATTCAGTGACTTGGAGGATCGGGTAACGGATCGGTTAGTATATGGGGTGAAAGACCCTTTCCTCCAACAAAAGCTGCTGGCCAAGCCTGAGTTAACCTAGAAAGTGGCCGTGCGGATCGCGAGGGCTTCTGAGTGTGTGAAGAAATCATCCGCTTCAATTAAATAGTTGCAGAGAGCAGCGCGGAGCGAAAGCCCACCAAACATAAAAAGGGCGGGAAGTGTGAACCACTTAGGTAAGGAGAGTGAGAGCAAGCTGAGCCCTGATGAAGGCGTTCACTATCAAGATAACCAAGTGACTAAGCGATGGGGAGAGAGTGCCTGTTCGGGCTGTGGAGGACGACATCCCCACGCAGGCTGCAAGTTTAAAGGGCCGTTTGTAGGAGGTGTGGAAAAAAGGGACACTTGGTGCGAGTCTGCTGTGCCAGCATGCCAGCTATCTTGACTGAAAAGCCATTCCAACAAGGCAGAGGGCCCGAAGGGGGACCGTCCCAAAGAAGAAGCAACCAGCCGGATAAACGGAAAACGAACAATATCCGAATTTGCCTGAATCGGAAGAAAGGCACCCAGAAAATCAAACTAAGTCTCAGCATTGCCAGAAAACCCTGCCAGATGTAAGTAGACACCAGATCTGCTTTAACTATCATATCATGGGACAAGCTGAAACGATTAATGCCCCAGCTGCAAAAAGAACATCTCAAGCCACAACGATCAGTCATCAGCGACTATCAAGGCAAAACAATTCCAGTATTGGGAAGACAAGCGGTACCAGTCAAGTTCAAATTGTTTGAGAATCAATTAGAACTGACTGTGGTCGAAAAGAACCTGCCCAGCCTCTTAGGACTCGAATGGTTCCAGGCATTGGGGTTGCACATCGAAGGGGTCAACAGACTCAACACATCCACACCAGACGGGGAGTTCCAGGACCTGATGTCTGAATTTGCGGAGCTTTTCGCTGACGGGTTGGGCAAGTATAATGGCAAACCTATATCATTTAGTTTAGATCCCCAGGTGCCCCCAATCAGACTCAAACCAAGAAGAGTCCCCTTTGCTCTTAAAGCAAAGGTAGACGAGCAGATTGACAAGCTGCTCAAACAGGGGATTCTAGAACCTGTAGAACACACGGTCTGGGAAACCCCTATAGTGACCCCTGTAAAGTCAGACGGGTCACTGAGAATTTGTGGAGACTATAAATCCACGCTGAATAAGGCAATGCAACAAAGTGCCTATCCGGTACCAGTAGTACAGCATTTATTGCACCAGCTGGGGGAGGGCAGTGTGTTTGCAAAATTGGATTTGGCGCAGGCCTATCAACAATTACCAGTTTGCCCCAAAACAGCAGAGGCACAAACTATTGTTACTCATAGAGGTACTTTTAAGTGCACCAGACTTCAATTTGGAGTCAGTGTGGCCCCAGGGTTGTTCCAAAGTCTGATGGAAAGACTGTTGGTTGGATTGCCTGGAGTAGTTCCTTACTTCGATGATATTTTAGTCTCAGCATCTTCCAAGGAAGAGTTAAAGAAACGCTTGAGACTGGTGTTTGGAAAATTGCAAAAAGCTGGCCTTCGCCTCAAGAAAGACAAATGCCAAATTGGCAAGAAACAGGTTGAGTTTTTAGGGTACCTGATTGATGCGCAGGGCATTCACCCTACCAGTGCTAAAACGGAAGCAATCAGAGGAGCACCAGCCCCAAGGAACCAAGGGGAATTACAAGCATTTTTGGGCTTGCTAAATTTTTATAGTGCATTCCTGCCACACAAAGCTTCAGTGGCTGAACCCCTCCATAAACTGTTAGGGAAAAAAGTTCCTTGGACATGGGGGCACAAAGAACAAGCTGCTTTTTGTGCTGTTAAACAGCTTTTATTGTCCAATCAAGTACTGGTGCAGTATAATACTTGTCTACCTGTGACCCTGGCATGCGATGCATCCCCTTATGGGGTGGGAGCAGTGCTAAGCCACATTTTCCCCAATGGAAGGGAGGCTCCCATAGCCTTTTACTCCAGGACTTTGTCCCCAGCAGAGAGGAATTATAGCCAGATTGACAAAGAGGCCTTAGCCTTAGTTGCAGGAATCAAACAATTCCACGAGTACCTGTATGGCAGGCATTTTACACTAATAACGGACCATAAGCCACTTCTGGGCATTTTAGCCAGGGATAGAGCAACTCCACCTATTCTGTCTCCACGTTTTATGAGGTGGACAGTTTTTCTCGCTGCTTATAACTATTCTTTAGTACATAAGCCAGGGAAACACATTGCACACGCAGATGCCCTTAGTCGGTGCCCATTGTCCAACCCCATCGAAGCCCCAGCCTCAGCATGCAACGTCCTGTTCATCAATCAGCTTGCTCCGGGACTTATTGCTGCTTCTGACATTGCGAAAGCAACTTCCAAAGACAGACTTTTAGCGCAAGTCTCTTGCTGAGTGGGAAGGGGATGGCCAGCTGCACCAGCGAAAGAAGAATTCCGCCCCTTTTGGATTAGGCGGCATGACCTATCATTGTTAAGGTGTGTGTGTTATGGGGTGACCGAGTAATTATCCCGACTGCTCTAAGGGAACAATTGTTAAGGTTGATACATGAAGGGCACCCAGGGGTGGTTAAAATGAAGGCATTGGCCAGGACTTATGCCTGGTGGCCAAAAATGGATGATGCAATTGAAAAATGGGTTGCTACCTGTTCCCCCTGTCAGTACTCGAGACCCAATCCACCTGCGGCACCTTGTCGGGAGTGGGAGAAGCCCAGGGGACCCTGGTCATGAGTCCACATTGATTATGCGGGTCCCTTGCAGGGACAAAACTTTTTGATTATTGTAGATGCGTTTTCTAAGTAGTTGGAAATTTTCAGGATGCCCTCGACCACAGCTGAAGCCACCATATGAGGACTCCCGAGAATCTTTGCGACGCATGGGCTACCTGATATTTTGGTGTCGGATAATGGCCCCCAATTTACTAACAATATCTTTGAAGGTTTTTTGGCAGAGCAGGGAATCCGAGATGCACTAGTCGCGCCTTACCACACAGCTAGCAATGGGCAAGTGGAAATTTTTGTTAAATTAGCAAAAAACACCCTTAAACGCATAACTGATGGGGGTGGCAACACAGGATCGATGAGTTTTTGTTAACTCAGCACATCACCCCAAATACCACAATGGGCAAAAGCCCAGCTGAATTGCTCATGGGTCGGAGGCTTCGTAATAAGTTAGACAGGATCCATCCTGAGTATATTCAGGAGGAGGTGAGTGAAGACCCCACTAGGAAGAAAGAGTTCAGGATCGGGGACAAAGTTTATGCCAGGAATTATGGGGAGGGCCCCCTTTGGTTGCCTGGCGAAATAACCACTGTTACCGGTCCCCGCTCTTATCGATTGCAGGTCCCTGATGGGCAAATTTGGAAAAGGCATTGGGACCAAGTAAGACACAGGGTAGAACAACCAGATAAACCAACTTCAAGGGAAAGCCCAACCCAAAACCCTGAGTGTGAAAGTTTACTTGAAGCTACGGGGTACTCCAGCGATGACTCCTCCGCGTTGGGCCCAGCCACGCCTGGAGCAGAACTTCCGAGCACTCTGGGGGCAGCACCAGAGCCGGCAGCAGACCCACCCTTGCAGGTCGCTGCCGAGCCTCAAAATGAACTGCACAGGTCCACTAGGACTAGGCAACGCCCAGAGTACCTGCGTGACTACATAACTTCATGATTGAGTAATGTTCTGTCTAAGGAGGGAGGGGTGTTCTGTACCATATATGGTATGGAGCAGACACCAAGTCTGGCGTGGTTAGTCAGAGAGCAGGAGAATCCTGCTCTCTGATTGGCCAAGATGCACATTTGTAAATTGTATAAATAGCTGTCATTTCGCCATGTTCTTCATTCTTGTTATGAGTGCTGTGCTGAATAAAGAGCTGTTTTCACTACGAGGTGATTCTGAGTCACTTTAATTTCGATCCAAAACAATCATAAGTCACTTTTTTCAGTTGATGTTGCAACTTCAAATGGTCACTAAATTAACTGTTGTAAGTCAAGGACTACCTTTACTGTATATCAATAGCTTATACTGTACAACTGATTTTCCTGATTCAGTTTTTGTCCTTGTTAGAAATCTTGGGGTTGCTTGGGGCCAGGATCACAGAAATGTGACTGTGCATAAAATAACTAGAGAAGGCAATGCCCCAAATGGATATGGGGAACAAGTGAAATGGATTAGGTTGTGAAAAATGTTCCGTCTTTTCATTCAGTGCAAAACAGGAAAGGAAATACCAGACCCCGGTCATCAATGGAAGCCCAGTAGAGAGAGTGGACTCCTTCAAATACCTCAGTGTGCACATCTCAAAGAACCTGTCATGGACCTTCCACATCAATACCATGGTAAAAAAGGTCCGGCAATGTCTCTTCCACCACAGACGCTTGAGAGACTTCAGACTTCCACTGAAGGTGCTTAGGAACTTCTATTCCTGCACTGTAGAGAGCATCCTGATGGGC
>JAEANM010014292.1:1476-14057 GCA_017656035.1 Myanophis thanlyinensis
ACACACATAAAAATAGCAAAAATAATAGTTAATGGGGACTTTACCAAAATCTTTAATATAAAAAAGGCACAAGACAAGGATGTCCATTATCCCCATTATTATTTATATTAACGTTGGAAGTGTTAAATAGAAATATTAGACAAGACTCAGAAATAGAAGTTATGGAGATAAGGAAGGAATGATATAATTACAAGCATTTGGGGATGATTTGATATTTATCTTAGAAGAACCATTGGAAACTATTCCCAAACTAATGAAAAGAACAGAAGAATATGGGGAAGTAGCAAGATTGAAAATAAAGAAAACATTAAAATAATAATCAAAAATCTTACAGATAACAAAAAATCATTTGGCAAAAAAGACAGATCTTCAGATAGTTAAGAAGTTAAATATTTGGGAATATAACAGCAACATGCACAACAGTAAAAGATAACAATACTAAGCTATTAAATGAAACTGGACTTGGAAAAATGGGAAAAAATGCAATTATCAATGTTAGAATAGTGATTATAAAAATGAATATTTTATCGAAATTATTTTTCTTGTTCTAAATGATTCCTATAAAATAAAGAATTTTTTTTATGAATTAAATACAATAATTATGAAATTTATTTGGTGAGGGGAAAAGGCTAGAATTAGATTGAAATGTTGCAAGAATCTAAAAATAATGAATGATTTCAGTTACCAGATTGGGAGTTATATTACCAAGCATGTATGGATGAAAGAATGGATAACTCAGACATAAAAGATGATTGTATTTAGAAGGTCATGATCTGCAGCTAGGATGGCATGCTTTCTTATTGCTATGGTAAGAATAAAATTCATAGATATTTCCAAAATCACTAAGAAATGCATTATTTTTAGTATGGAAAAAGGTAAAAGCTAAAATATATATGAAAATACAGGATGGCTTTCAACAATGGAAGCATTTGTTCACCCAAATCTAATAAACTTTGAAAAAATTCTAACATATAAAAATACTTTAAATATGAAAGGGAATCCAAAAACCAAACAAGAACTACAAGAATACTGTTAACGGTAGATGAAAAGTTAATTAAACTATATAATTTTTTACTAAGCCTAAATATGATAATATGGGCAAAAAAATTTGGATAAAATACAGAACTAGGTAAACACTGGGAAAGAAACTATAAATTCACGATGGCAACCACTATAAAGAAAACTTATATAAAATGTTTTACAGGTGGCACCGACCACCAGGGAGGTTAGCAAAAATGTTTAAAAATATGTCTACCAAATGTTGGAAATGTAATCAAAAACCAGGCACATATCATCTGTGGTCGATGGGCACAAAAGCAAAAAATAATGGATGAAAATGCATACTTGGTTAGAAAAAATGTTAAGACAGCATATAGATTTTAAGTGACAACTATTTTTGTTAGGCAAAAAAATATGGTAAAGGGAATGTATATTTGATATTGCATGTTTTAACAGCAGCAAGAATTGTATTCGCACAACATTGGAAAAGTGAGGAAACACCTAGGGAAGAAGATACAATTTTAAAAATATTGGACTGTGCAGAAATGGACAGATTAACACTGAAGAAAAAAGAAAAAGAAGACACAGAATATTTTCAGACTTGGGACTTGTTTTATCAATGGTTAAAGGGTAGAAATTAGGATTTTAAGATTACTATGAAAATGAATTGACCCAGACAGTACACTGAGCACATATTATATGTAAAGAGAAAACAAATAATATATTCATATGTACATGGTATCACTACCATGACAGAACAGAAGAAGGATATGATCCTGTACAATACACTATGTATTAACATTAATATACTGTAATAACACTAGTCTCTCTGCATACATTACTAGTTAAACCAATAATACAGCTATTTGTGCCAAAATGTTATTTTAATATGGCACTCTGCATTTTCTATGAGTTCTCATACTTCCCTCCATTTCATACTTCTGTTTACACTAAACTGCACTGTTGGGTATTAATAAATAGGAATAACCACAGATTTAGATTAACTAGTAAAGAATGAAGTGGCAGGCACATGGAATCAAAAATGACCAGAGGAATGATTCCAGTGCAGTTTATGTATTGTTGCTCATTTATAAATCAGAATCTTGTCAGACTAAAACACATTTCTGCATAACTATTGGATACACTTTGGAAGTTTTGAGGGGAGTCTGCCTTGGCTCTCTTCCTATATATAAAAAAGACCAAGTTAAATTGCCTCTTTCCTCCATTGGAAAGTTACCCCTACCCAGAGGTGGAATTCAGTTAGTTCACACCAGTTCATATGAACAGGGAGTTAGCTTACTGAACAGTTCAGCAAACTAGCTGAAGAAATCTCCTTACAACAGCCTTTGTTTTTCCCACCTTATGGGGTTATCCTTCCAGGAAAGCAGGAAGGAGGCATTCTGGTATGCCTGTGTGGTTTTTTTTTTCTAGCCTCCTTAAGTGTTTTCAGAAACTGGCTCTGGGTTAAATCATGTTACATTGTAACAGCTGTTAATGGTTCTCATTCTCCCAGACTTTCTGTAGCCTAAGCGGCTTCTCTTTTTTCCCCTTTGTTGGTACTTTTATTCTGAGGTTTGGGAGTAGGGACTGATTGGATTAAGAGCTATTTACATAAGGGTTGGCATAGCCATAGAAGAAATGTCTGAGAGACAGGATGCAAGCTTAGCACTCTGATTTTTTTGTTACCTTTCTGGGGGCATGTTAAATGTGGATGATTTTCTTAGGTTATCTTGTGAGGTGATTGAGACCAGCTGGTATCTTTAAATGGTGCAAATGGATCTAACAATTGCTTCTCCTGGGTGAGAAAGGATGCTTTGTCAGTTCACTGAGCATAGGAGTGTCTTGTCTATGGGGATTCTTCAATTATCTGTTGGTTGTCCCAAAGGTGCTTTTTTCAAGAGGCAACTGTATTTTCTTGGTTTTCAGAAAGTCCAATTGCCTTTTGAAAAAGCACCTTTGGGATAGGAATCTCTTGATTGCTTCAGAGAGGCCAAGGCACATGATTGCTTACTTATAGTAAGTGGATCCTCCTTCCAATTCATTTTAGTTTTCTCTCATGATAATAAAGCTTAATAATATGGCATCTATTGTAGAAAGTTAGCATCCACTCCTCTCCTAGAAGAATGAAATAGTTTGAGAAATATTAAAAAGGAAGAATATATTTCCCTAGATGAGAAATGGAGAAACATGTTTTCTTAGTGAAAGAAAGTATCCTGCACCTTCCTTAATAGCCCACAACAGATGTCAGCACTTAAGAGATAAAGAGATAAATAGCCCTATTCATAGGCAAAAAATCCATGAAGCAAGGCTGAATGGACTTAGCCCTCACTCAAGATCCAAAACAAGAGGAAAGACATTAAGACACAATAGGAATTGCCCAATATTCTTTCAGGACACAGCCTCTTCATGACATCATCTCAAAGGGATGTAGTTCTGCTTCATCATTAAACCATCTTTCCAATCAGTCTCCATTTTTCCAGTGTCTTTCTCCCAGCTTTGGAACTGAACCAGTTCGATATTTCTTCCAACACAGGCTTGAAGTTTATTGAGATATCTGTGGCATGTACTAATTTTATTGTGATCCTGACAAGCTTGGGAGGGCAGAGACTTGAACCTGAGTCCCCTATATACTTCATTAATTTGTCTCTTTAGCTTGGCATTTTGTAGCCCAAGTATGTCCACCCACTTTCTCAAGAGCTTAAATGACTCTCTTTATGGAGAGGAATTCACTTTATGAGCAAGAGTTGGCTGCTGATAGTTATCCTTGTATTTTAACTATTTTAATTCCTCAAGGTGCTCTAGCACCCTGCCTGATTTATAACTCTAGGTGTAGACATTGCTGATGAAAAGAAAGGTATTCAAGCCACCATTAAAATGAATATCTTGCCGAGACTGCTATACCTGTTCCAAGCAATACCAATAAAGCTAGATAGAAAATACTTTGAGGAGCTAAATAGAATGGTAACCAAATTTATATGGCAAAGTAGGAAGGCAAGAATTAGACCGAAATTAATGCAAGACTTTACCAATAGAAGGGGTTGTGAGTTGCCAAATTCAGAGCTATATTATCAAGCAGCTGCTCTCTCTTGGTTAAAGGAATGGGTAACTCTGAGAGGTAGATGATTACTTACACTGGAGGGACACAATTTACAACTGGGGTGGCATGCCTTCTATGGCATGAGAAACATAAAACACATAAATACTTTCAGACACAATATATTAGAAACATTCTGTTTTCAATAGGGTAAAAATCAAGGAAAAACACTATTTGAAAATACCAGTCTGGCTCTCCACGGTGGAAGCAGTAACATACCCCAATGGTATGTTGATGGATATGGGAAAAATTGTAAGATACAAAGATATTCTAAATGAGAAGGGGGAACTGAAAAAACAAACAGTAATTGAATATCAAGGGATAAATTTAGCATGGTGGCCGCATGTGCAGATACAATCTAAAGATAAAGATGTTAAAACATGGTTATTTATAAAGAACCAACAGAATTGGATCAAATCTTAATAGGACCGGAGGAGAAACTGATTTTTAAAATTCTATAATTATTTATTGACTATTAGCATGGAAAAGGAGCAAGTAAAAGAAACCATGATAGCATGGGCTAAAAAATTTGGGTACTTGATAGAATTGGACAAATGGCAAAAATTGTGGGGCAGTAACTATAAATTGACATTGTCCACTGCATATAAAAAAACCCTATACAAAATGTTTTATAGATGGCACCTTCCCCTAGCAAGATTAGCTAGAATGTTTAAGAATATGTCAGCCAATCTTGGAAGTGCAATCAAACCCCAGGCTTGTATTATCACATGTGGTAGACATGTTTGAAAGCAAAAAATATTGGACTAAAATACACAGCTAACTTGAAAAAATGATAAAGGAACATATAGATTTAAAACAGGAAACTTTTCTGTTGAGCATTATACCAGATAGAGTTAAAGGAATGCATACTGTATTTAATAATACAGCAGACAGAATAGTGTTTCTGGAAAGGCAAGGAGATCTCTACAGAAGAAAACAAAAATTTTGGAATCTGCAGAAATGAATAAACTAACATTTGTAATTAAAGAAAATATTGAATATTTTGAGGTATGGGATTTCTTTTATCAATGGTTAAATGAGAGAAACAGGAGTTAGAACCTTGAAAACTATAAAAAAGATCAATTTTAATATTAGGAATGATCTGTCAAGACTAAAGAGAATATTTGAAGATGTACTTTTTCTTCTATTTTATGAGTATTACAGTAGTTTCTTTTTAGTCTTGCCACACTATTCTCTAGAAGATGTATTTGGGAGTTAGATTTAGATATCTAGATGGGAAGTCTTATCTTTGCTGAGGGAGGACATAAAGATGAACTTTGGATGCCACCCTAATTGGATTGGAGCAGAGGGTGGCATATGATTATTTAAGGAAAGAAACTTTGGTTTTACTTTGGGTGGAGAAAATGCAGGAATTCAGATTTGTGTTTTCTCCAGATGTGCCAATATTATGTCTTCAATAAAATCTCATTCTAAGGACTTTTATTTCTTAAGAGTTTTCATTACATTGGGGATGTTATATTAACTCAAATCCTCAATTGAAGAACCAGCTCCTCATAACAGAAGGCTGCTGACTGGGGTCCTGAACTCCAGGCACTCTCCTGAATTCTCAGATTGCTCAAAAAAGAAGATGGAGGAGAAGCAAGCAGCTTCTGGTGGAGGGCTAGATCCAGTGCCATTGGATGCTTCCCCAGCAGGTCCAAGCATTACCACTGCCAGGACCACCAGAATCCCCCAACTCAAGGCTACATTTGACAAGACCCTGGGAAAACTGGCTTATTTCCTGAACTGCATTTGGTCCCACGTCAACAACTTCGGACACCACTATGCAATGGAACAAGCGATGATTTCATCTATAGCTGACTGCATGAACAAGGGTGAAGCAATCAAATGGATTGCTGAACTACACAATGAGGCCACCCCTGAGTTGGAGGACATTGATGAATTCATGAAAGCCCTGAGTGCCAGATTTGAAGATACTGCCCAGGATGAGGAGGCCAAGGCCAAAATGAAAGAACTAAAACAGAAAGGATGGCACCTGAAAGAGTATGTCTGGGAGTTCCACCAGCTCACAGGAAAACTTAGAGATTGGTCAGAATGCCTCCTGGTCCATCACCTTAAAGACGGTTTAGACCCAGACCTCCACCAAGCCTGTGGGATCAGAGGGGTGCCAGAATGTATCTGGGACTGGTACCATGGCTGTAGCCATGCATCTGGAATTCCACCCACACTGGAAACTGCCAATGATGAAATGGCCAAAGAAAATCCTATGGAAATGAGTAACTGTCAAACTGGCAGCAGCAGCAAAGCCCCCTCCTACACAAATAGTAAAGTGCTTCTGCTTTACTATAGTAAAGTGTGATCAGCTGGGTCACTAGGCCTCTGACTGCCTCATCCCAGCACTGGTACCACAAGCCAAATCATCGATGATTCCAAAGCCAAAAGGAACTCCCCAAAAACCCACTGATGGGGGAAAATTTGCCAGGCAAATTTTCCTGCTCCTCAGGCAAACAGAAACTCCAGCAATCGGTCACTATCTCAAGAAAAACAATGAACTTCCAGTGGTTACATGTGCCGTGGCAGCATGGAGAAATGGGGCTCTGTTCTCTGTGCTGATTTTCCATCGTACAGTAGCCTTACAAGGTGAAGTTAGACCCTGGAGGGGTCAGCAGTGAAGAGGGGCAATCCTCAAGGGTTGTGAGGGGAGGTGTGGTCCCCCTGCAGCTGTGAAAGGAGCCCTCCAGACCAATGTGGAAGAAGCTGATCTGCATGGCCGGCCTGGAGGCTTGAATCCCGGCACAAGAAGGAAGTGAAGAAAGTTTGACAGTAGTGAAACAGCAGTGGGAGCAGTGGAGATCCTTTGAAATAAGATTTTTAGTTTTGGTTGAAAGGAGGAGACCTGGAGGAGCACATGAGTGAAGAGGGAGTCCCAAGCAATCTGGAAGACTTGAACTAATTAAGCAAGAGAAGCGAGAGAAGGAACAGACCAGAGGTGGAAAGCCCATAAAAGTAAATTAAAGGGACATTGAAGTTAAATTGATTTAGAAAGTCCCAGAGAAATTTCTGTGAGAGGCAGCAAAAGAAGATCCTGTGCCGGTTGAAGGTGACTGCAAGACATTGTGCGCCAACGGGGAGAAAACAGCAGCCAGAGAGAGAGAGAGGAAAAAACAGTGACAGGGAGAATGATGGTGCTGATTTATGAAGATTGCCATCTTGGGGGAAAAAGAGAGAACTGTAATGTCATAAGGGAAAAAAGACTTTATATTGCAATGAGATTATTTTCCTAGCAGAAGCTAATATTCTTTTCTTCCCATTATGTTTCTATTTTTCCTTCTTTTTCTTTTCTTTTTTTGGGTAAAAGAAATAAATATAATTAATTACAACTTCAATATATTTAAATGTACTTAGAACTTAGATGTACCTAGGTATCTTCTTTATAATGTATAACTTTTTGTGTATTACTTTATTTTTTAATAACATTAAGACTGTTTATAGCATAATATTAGAAGTAGAAGGGGAAGAGAAATAATAGATCAACAAATAGTTTAAGAGAATAAAATAAGAATAAGAGTAAAAATAGTGGATGAAAATTTGGGATAATACACTGTAAATAAAATCCTAGAAAAACAACAGGAAATTTTAAAAGAAATGAGTACCACAACCACTATTCAAAAAATGAGGAAGAAAACGTAACTCCATCGGCAGTGGTGGCCTCACCATCAATTCAGAAGGCTAGAAGGTATATCTAGAGTGGGGAAAATGACCACTGAAGCAAACCAACAAACAATGCAAATGGTACAAGCGACCCTATTGTCAATCCGAGAGACAATGGTCAAACTCCAAGAAAATATGACAAAAAACTATGAAGAAATTGAAACAGATATGGAAGAAGTTAAAATAGATGTTAGAAGCAACCTACAGAAATGAAAAATGGTCTTTATACAGGAAGCGATGCAGAAGAATTATAAAAAAATAACAACACTGGAAATAAGAACAGAATAGACAGAAAAAAGAGTAGAATCGATAGACCAGAAGATGATGGAGTGGAATAGAGAATTAGAGGGATTGTTGATACATCTGGAGATGGACCAGGCTGCTTTCTATTTGAGGTTCCAAAATGTAGTCAAAGAGAGAGAAGGAGACCTGGCAATAATTATGATGGAATTGATTTCAGAAAACATTCAGCAGGACAAATGAAAAATACTAAATGAAATAGACGAGATATAAAGGGTTTATATGAATTATGCAAGCATAAGCTAACAAGAGAGGTCCATGTTTGATTCACATGAAAGACCACTAGAGATATTATATATAGAACCAACAGGGATGAACCGATGACCTATAAAGGTAAAGAAGTAATAATATTAAAACAAGTCCCGAGAAGAGTTATGGTTAAAGAGGAATGGTTATCATTTCTTGGCAACCCTGTTAAATAAACAACAAATATTCTTCCGTTGGATAATGCCGGAAGAGTTATTGGTCTCTTGGAAAGATAGGAAAATGAAAATAGATACCCAAGAAAAAGTACAAGAGCTATATGACCAACTGATGGGAGCAAAAGAAGAAAGTAGTAGTAGTAATAGTAGGGAAGAACTAGAACGAATGGGTCAAACAGAACGTCAACAATTAAAGAAAGGAAGAGAACAGGAAGAAGGAAACAAAAAAGAAGAGAAACCTCAAGAAGAAAAAGGAGTAAGGACCAGAGCACAAAGAGACACAAGAGCGAATAGGAAATAGTATTTGGTGTAATAAATAGGAAATGGATAACGAACTGAAAATATTCTCTGTAAATATCAATGGATTAAATTCACCAAATACAGGGAGGCAAATATTTGCAAAATTGGTGAGGCAAAAAATGGATATTCTATGCCTTCAGGAGGTACATATTAAAAGAGCAGATTCAAAGTACTTACATTGTGATAAATTAGGGGACCTCTACACGGCCTTGGCAGAAAGTGTATATTAGAAAAGAAATTAAAGCAGAACAAATGTATGTAGATGTAAAGGGGCTATTATGATAATTTAACTATAGATCAAAGAGAAATGCTGCTAGTGGTAGTAGACACACCCAATAATAATCAAAGTGAATTTTATAGGAAGGTCCATGGAAAAATAGTACAAATGGGAAAAGACAATATATGTTTAATTGGTGATCCAAATGCAATTGTAGACCCAACAAAAGACTATACTAGTGTTAAAAGAAACAAAAAGAAAAATACGTTACCAAAAAGTTTTTTTGATATGGTGGAAGAATTTAGTTTAATAGACATTTGGAGGACATACAACTTATTTTACAGAATAAAATGGATGAGAAAAAAGTGATTGCGCAGGAATTTTTTTAGGACCTTTACAAACAGGAAGAAATTATGACAGAAAAAATAAGTCAATATTTAGAAGGAGAAGCTATGCAGGTCTTGACAGAGGAGGAAAGGGAGATATTAAATAAGGAGATAAATTTAGAAGAGCTTCAGGAGACAATACAGGGATAAAAAAAACAACAATAAAACCCCAGGAATGGATGGGCTGCCAGGAGAAATATATAAGATAATTCAATTGAAAATA
Source organism: Myanophis thanlyinensis (assembly GCA_017656035.1). NCBI lineage: Eukaryota > Metazoa > Chordata > Lepidosauria > Squamata > Homalopsidae > Myanophis > Myanophis thanlyinensis. The sequence continues at coordinate 11,090 of JAEANM010014292.1, forward strand.
TATTATTGAAAGTATCTAAGGATGTGTTAAAAGAGGCAAGAATATCACAAACATGGAGAGAAGCATATATCTCACTTATATTGAAAGAAGGTATGGACAACACATTGATAAGAAATTATAGGCCAATTTCCTGATTAAACGCAGACTATAAGATATTTATGAAGGTGATGACAAATAGATTGAAAAAGTTATTAAATGAGAAAATACATCTAGATCAAAACAGATCCCTGTCAATGAGACAAATTAGAAGTAACACGAGAATGGTAATTAATGTAATAGAATACTATGAGGCCCACCCAGAGAGACAAATGGCTCTTGTCTTTCTGGATGCACAGAAAGCCTTCGACAGAGTGAATTAGCAGTTTATGATTCAGCAGATTAAAGAGATGACATATGGGAAACAATTTGAGAATATGTTGCAATCTATATATTTCAAGCAAAATGCTAGGGTAATTATAAATGGGGAAACTACAAGTCCATTTGAGATAACAAGAGGGATGAGACAAGGCTGCCCACTTTCACCCCTCCTTTTTATATTGACTTTAGAAACGCTATTAAGACAAATAATGAAGACAATCTAACCAAGAGATAAAAGGCCTCAAAATAAAACAGGAAGAGAATAAGGTCCAGGTGCTTTCTGATGATCTCATATTCTTCATAGACGAACCATTAGAGTCAGGACTGAAATTAATAGAGGAAATATAAAAATTTGGAGAGATAGCAGGTTTAAAAATCAACAAGGAGAAAACTAAAATGTTAATTAAAAACCTGATAGTAAAACAGAGGGAAGAACTAGAAAAAAGAATGGAAATTCAATCCATGAAGAAAATCAAATATTTGGGAATTTGGCTGATGGCAAGATGTTCATCAATAAAGGAAGACAACTATGTAAAATTAGCTACAGCAGATAAAAAAAGATTTGGAAAGTTGGGGGAAACTAAACATCACTTTTAGGGAGAATAGCGGCAATTAAGATGACCATTCTCCCAAAATTACTCTATTTATTCCAGATAATCCCTGTAAAATTAGACAAATATTTTTTGCAAATTTAAATAAACTAACCATGAAATTTGTTTGGGCAAACAAAAAAATGAGAATAAACATTAATGCATTGCAAGATAATAAAAGTAGAGGAGGCTTTGGACTCCCAGCATGGGAAACGTATTATGACGTGGCTAGTTTAGTATGGATTAAAGATTGGATTAATTTAAAGAGAAAAAGAGTTTTAATTTTGGAAGGGCATGACCTACAAAAGTTATGGCACACTTTTTTATGGGACAAGAGGAGTAAGGTACATACATATTTCTACAGACATATAGTAAGAGACTCATTGATTTGAACATGGGGGGAAAATTAAAGATAAACATTATATTAAAATTCCAGGATAGCTATCAATGATGGAGGCAATGATATACCCCAATGCAATGGATGTAAGTAAAATGGCAAGGTATTATTAGATATTGGATGCCCAAGGAAAATTAAAGACAAGCCAGGAATTAAAGGAACAGGGAGTAAATCTAGATTGGTGGCCCTATTTGCAAATTAAATCAAGATATTGGTTTATTCTATTGGTTTACAACTGGAAAACATTGACTCACACTTGGATTATAAATATTACTATTTTTGTTTTGTTTTTTGTCTCATTTTTGAGAAGGTTTTCTTCTTCCAATTTCTTGGGATTATAAATTTTTGACACTAGAGACCACAGGAAATTTAATTGGAAACATGAAAAAAAAATCAGCATTAGCACCACCATCTGTGACATCTTCAGCAGCAGCAGCAGCAGCAACATCTACACTAGTTAGACTGAGAACTCTGGACTCATTATTGCAGCAGGATAAAGCAGCAACATGGCAATTGGTAATTAAGGCGATGCTCCAAACAATGCAAGAAGAAATGAAAGCTGAGAGAATGGAGGTGAAGAAGAAAGTGGGGAAAATAGATGAAAAGCTGGAAAACTTCCAACAGATAATAGTGCAAAATGAACAACGAATGCAGAAAGTTGAAGAGAAGGTGGCTTTAACAGATAAAAAAATGGAGGAGATGGATGGAAGGCATTCAGCAATCAGACATAGCCATGAAAGAACAATTATATTGCTGGAAATGGATTGGGCCAATTATTATTTATTTTTTCAAAATATAGAAGAAGAGAAAGCAGAAGACCTGACAGAGATATTAGCAGAAATATTAGCTCCAGCTTTGAAGACTACTTCAGAGGAAATGAAAAGGGAGATTGATGAAATATATAGAGTCTACACCATATATGCGACAAGGAATAAGCTACCAAGAGAAGTCCATGTGAGATTTACAAAGAAAACAATAAGAGCTGCAATCTTACAGAAGATACGAGGTGAAGGTCTGAAATACAAAGGGAAAGAGATAATTGTTTTAAAACAGATTCCAGGTAGACTCAGAAAGATAAGGAGATATTACCAATTTTTAACAAAACTCTTGGTGAAACATGAAGTGAATTTCAGATGGTTGACTCTGGAAGATATATTGGTGTCATGGAGGGAGCAGAAGTATAGGCTGGACATGAGAGAAAAAGCACAGAAATTTTATGAAGATTTTTTTATGATACCAGAAGAAAAACCAGAAGAGGCAAAGAGAGAGGAGAGATGAAAGAGAGACAAAAGAGATAGAAGACTAAAAAATACAGCAGTGTGAGACAAAAGGCAATCTACAAATAGAGGCCAAGAAGAAGGGAGATGAAAATGGAAAGGGAGAGCATCAAAGGGCAATATCAAAAGAGTTTAGACCACCAAAAGAACAACAAGGAGCAATACCCAAAATTTCAAGATCGCCAAGAGAACAGCAAGGCAATATATCTGGAGCTCAAAGATCGCAAAGAGAAACTAGAACAAGGACAGCAAGATCTATTTTTTATTTTTTTATTATTATTTATTAAATTTATATACCGCCCCCTCTCCCTAGGGACTCGGGGTGGTTCACAGCAGATAAAATACAG
>JAEANM010014293.1:0-14057 GCA_017656035.1 Myanophis thanlyinensis
CTGAGTATTCTTCTTGTTATGTTGCCTGGGATTGTGGTACGTTGCCTGTAAGTCTTTCGGCCCTCTTGACTGCCTCCGATGTTGTTACAGCTGCCTGGGAAGACAGGTAAGTCCCTCAAGTAAGCAGAACTATGACATATAGGGCTTTATAGATTATGACCAATACCTTGAATTGCACCTGGAAGCAAACTGGCAACTCACGTGAGCATAATGAAACATACCCATCACTGCCTATGCTACTCCATTCTGAACTGCAGGCATATTGCAAAGGTTGTAAGCACGAGAACCAGTCATAAGTTACCTTTTTCAGCACTGTTGTAACTTTGAACAGTTGTCAAACAACTGGTTGCAAATGGAAGACCACCTTATTTAACCCAATCTCAGAACAAATGATTCAGAGTATGATTACCTTAAAGCAGCTGCCTCTTTTCATGGGCTCACATTTTCTGCAGCTGGCATGTGATCTGTAGTAATACATTTGATTTAAAGTGCTCCTGATCGATGCTACATGTGTGCCAATACACATCCCTGATAATTCTACCCTTTGAATCTGAATTGATAAAATAGTACCCTCCCCCATAGGTGTACTAAAAGGTTCACAGACAGTAGAGGAATATGTGTATGTTTACTCAGAAGCAAATTTCATTAGCTTCAGAGACACTACCTCCCTCTTTGTGTTCCAGAAATTATATGTAAATTATATTTGCCATCTAGGCTCCCTTCCACATTTAAGGGTTGTAGCAATCTGGTATTAATGCTACTCTTGCACTTCCCTGCACTGTAGGTTTTCAGCTGTTTTAGGAAAACTGAGCCAATTAATTCCACAACTTAATAGGCTTCGGTCCTTTGCTAGCGGAAATGCTGCATCATATTTCATGCTATTTCCTTCAGAGATATGAGATGGGGTGACTTTAGAGCAGTCTTTTCCAGGACACTTCCAGTCTTTAGAAGCCAAGACCATAGATCTTCCCTCCCCTAATCCTTTGCTACTAAACTGAGCAGCAGGTGTGGCATAAGTCCTGATACTGGCTTGCTTGCTTTTATAGCCCCTTCTCTCCTTGCAAAGGAGCCAAGGGGAGAATATAAAATTTAAGGATGCAATGGGTCATGAGTTATTATTTATTTATTTAAATGTATTACCCACTCAATTCCATTGGATTCTACCTCTGCTTAAATTGCCTGGTGATAGGGTGTGCAAGTAGGGGCAGTTGCTTAGCATTTTACAATAGCATGAAGATGACCAGTGCAGTACCGTTTAGTAGGGCAAATCTGGTTGTTATGTTGAAGAGACCTGAATTTTCTCAAAATTAAAATAAATATTAGATAAAATGTTTATTCTGGGAATAGGCTGGTGGTACTTTTGTTTTCTCCGATGTCCTCACTAGCTTTATGTATAAGAATTTGAAATTAGGAAGTGAAACTTCTAAAATACATCTTCACTGACGGGAAATCTTTTATTTGCTGATTTCTACTTATTACGAAACTGTTCACATCATACAAGTCTCTTTAGAAAAAGAAGAAAAAGAACCATTGGTAAGTTTCAGTCCAATTAAATACATTTACAATGTTATAATATCATCCAAGTATCCAATCTTTATTTCAAAGCAATTCAGTTTTTTTCCTGTGATGAAATTTGTTAAATAAGCATGCTTAGGACTGCAGCATTACAAACCAATTTTATGCATTACTATGTCCCATTATAATAGAAGGAATGACTTGCATTTTAGAACTTCTGCCTTAAAAAAACAATTTCCTTTATGTCCATTTCTACTTGTGTAAAAGCTACACCCATTTTGCATGTGCATTGTGACATTGCACAGATACGCAAAAAGGGACTGCAACACTTTCCTAAAAGCTTCTATTCCCATAGATGCTCCTGATAGATTCTGAATGACAGTGGTTTGTTTCCTTAGAGGGATGTACAGATTTCTTGTGTAAGGGGTTTCTGTCTTTCTACCTTGTTGCTGGAATAGTCTTTGCTTTTCTCTTTTTTTATTTCTTTATTGATTTTTATTAATATAACAAACAATTTAACCATACTGCGTCATAGAGTCAATATAACTATTTACAATCATTATCATACATTTTATTTTTTTTAATCTATCCATCTATACAGATTACTCCAGGCCGCATAGTATTCATTCGCCTCTTTCATCTTCAGCGTTAATCTGCTGGTCTTTGCTTTTTTCAAGCAAAGGGAGATAAGGTGATGAGCCTTATCATTATCAGCAAATACTTAACAATACTGATTCTGGTTGTGGGATCTGCAGGTACTACTACAACATTCTGCTGGTTTACAAATTACTATTTTGCTGAGGGGTCTTTGGTGCTCTCTGACCTTGCTTGTTTTCTTGCAGATGTTTCATTACCCAAACTAGATAACATCATCAATGCTCCAATATTAACCTCATGTCAACCCTGAGATACAAATATTATCCTTTATTAGTCCTATTTTGCTGTTTGTATTATTTTGTGATACTTTATTTTTTTTTCATGCACACTCACCTAAATGATGTCATTTTTCTCCTTGAGAGGGATGTCCTTGAGGAGTACCATAAGAAAATAACAAATAAAATTGCTTGCTTCCCTACAAAGTGTACTCCCCTAAAAGAAAGGTGGCCTCAAAACTCTTGACACAAACTTTCAACAGTATTCCCTTCAAATAATGTTTTCATTTCAATTATTTTTGTCCCTTCTCACAAAGTCCTTCAGAACTTTAATAAGTCTCTTTTGTAGATCTAAACTAAGAAAGTTATTCAAGTTGTTCTTTTGGTCTTCCATTTGTATATCCTTTTAATTATTAAGACAACAGCTATTTTATTTGTAAATCCAGTGTAGCATCTTTTGCTAATATCATTCTCATAGCTTGTCATTTTAAAATCCATTTTCAGTTCAGTCTTAATCTTGTCTGGTAAAATGTGTTCCATGTCACCTTTTAAACATAACCTATCTGTAAAATCAGCCAGAATTAAAATTCTGAGTGCATGGTTCAAAAATATTTTCCAATATATCCAGTGTTAAAGTATTTTACTCTATTCTGTTTGAGTCAAATTTAATCTTTAGTTATAATCTTTAGTCCCTCGGGTTCCCTCTAGTGCCAAACATTTAACATGATATCCTATCATATGTTAGTTTAGGAATTGGAACAACAGCATTTTCCCATGGGAAGGAGTCTTATAGTTAAAGTTAAAATCTTATTCAAATCCATCCATCCACCCTTATTCTGTTTATAACTTTCCAGAATCAATGTTCTAATCATCATTTTGCTGTTTATTTCAAAACAGAGGTTTTTTTTTTAAAGTCTTTAAACTTCTAACTCTTCTAATGTATGTTTCACTAAGGATTTAACTCAATTCACCAAAAGTCTACTATCAGACTTGAAACTCAGCAGTTGAAAAGCAGTTAAGAAGCCATTTCCAAAAATGATTAAGAAATTAAGCTTGGTAGAACTTTGTGTCCATAACACTGTATTGCAGTAGTGAGTTTGGTGGGAATCCCATGATTCCTAGCCACTCCACTCAGGAGCTGATTGCAAAAAATTTAGTTCCTGCTGTCCCAAAGGTGTTTTTTTAGGAGGCAACTGGACTTTGTTTTTTCTTTGAAGACATTTCACTTCTCATCCAAGAAGCTTCTTCAGCTCTGACAGGATAGCGGGGAATGTCAGAACTGAAGAAGCTTCTTGGATGAGAAGAGAAACGTCTTCAAAGAAAAAAAACCAGAAATCTAGTTGCATCTTGAAAAAAGTACTTTTGGGACAACCATGACCTGGATGACTGAGAATCTCTATAGACATAGTTCCTGCTCTTTGTTCATGAGGAACAACTGTCTGGAGTGCAACTGGGTGATCGTACAGTCTCTCTTTTATCTGGAGAGGCTTGACCAACCAGAAAACACCATCTGGTTACTGATCTCACTGGAATGCCCTCTCCACTCCTTTGGAGACCTCTAGTTTGCCATGAATCCTGACCTGAAATCCCTTCTGACATCTCATTTTGAGAAATCATGTGGACTGGGCTTTTGAGGGAAGGATGATTTTACATTATACATTTTCCATGCTTTACTAATGTAATGTTTAATCCCTATGTTCCCAGTTCTCACTGTTTACCTCATAAGTACCACAATTCTTAGCTTTCTTCTTAGCTGCCTTAAAAAAAAAAAACACCATTCAATCCAATCCAAAAGGATCAATAGCCAAAATGAAGTTAACTTTTGGCAGATATAACAAACAGCAGTTAGTAAATTTTTGTTTTTGTTTTTAAAAATAAAGTATTGAAACAAAACGTTCTTTGCTAAGTGTAGGGCCGTATTTAAAAATGTTTTTATTGAACATATTTCAACATTTAATATCACTCTTGCAATCTTTACAGCGTATCGACATCGATAATGCTCTTATCAATTATAATTCTTTTTCTTCCTTTAACTATATACATTGCCTTTGTATATAAATATATCTCTTAAATTACCTTTATCTGTTAATGTTTACTTCTATTTTCTAACCATTTATACCATATGTCCCAGACCAAGTAGTATTCTGTTTCCCCTCTTTTTTTTTTAGTTCTTGTGTTAGCTTTTCCATCTCTGCACAATCTAGCATTTTTTTTTAATCACCATTCCATCAGTGAGTGTGCTGTTCCGTTTCCAGTTTTGCGCATATGCAATTCTCGCTGTAGTTGTTATATGCAATATATTGGATTTTCTTGCTATAGTTTCCTCTTATTATCCCTAGCAGAAATAGTTTGGGTTTTTACTCAGTTCGCTGACTCGTAATTTCCTCTAGCCATTTTCTCATTTCAGTCCAGTACTTCCTAGCTTTCGGGCAAGAAGTACTGGACTTACATATGAAAGACCTTGGTTATGTTTGCATTTCCAACATTCTGCTGATCTATTTGGAAACATTTTGCACCAGTCTGGCTGGAGGTAAATGCCAACGATAAATCATTTTATACAGATTTTCTTTATAGGATGCCGACATTGTTAACTTGTAATTTCCCCCCCCCCCATAATTTCTCCCAATGTTCTAATTCAATATTATAGCCAAAGTTCTTTGCCCGGCTATCACGGTTTCTATCTTTCTTCTTCCATTTTGAATCTCAGCAGATAATTATATGCTTTTGTTACCATTTTCTCCTCCGTCCCCTGTATTATTTTACCAAGTTCTTCTTGTTCCTTGTAAAAACCATTATTTTCCTAGATCCTTTTTATATCTTGCCTAGATCTGCAGATATGGCCATCAATCTATAGCTATTCCTTGTTTTAACTCTTAATTTGTTTTTAACTTCCCTTGAACATCTAATAGTTCTTTATACCTCACAGTTTTATCTAAATCTAATACATTTGGGTATATCACAGCCTCCATGGTTGATAACCAACCTGGACTTTAGTATAGTGATTTTTATTTTCTCCCACACCTGTAAGAGAGCTTCTCTCTCTTGGTGTCTCTGAAAATAGGTGCCATTTTCATATAGAGTTTTCAGGAGTTACAAAAATTTTAGACCTATGCAGGTGTCTTCACCCACACATACACATAGTTGATTTCCACTGTAGTTTATTTGAAATTAAAATAAAATTCCTCCCCAAATTTTTTCTTTTGAAATGTTGAAACTCTGCAGACTTTCTGAGTCATCAATTCTGCCGCATTTGTACAGCCTCCCCTCATGCCCTCTTTGGTTTTAGACTTGTTATTTTCACACAGAACTTTTAAGAAGAAATATGACTTAGTGTTGCATCCTAGCAACTATTCATACTTTTAATACTTGAGCATATAGATGAATACAACATGAGCTAATATAATCACTGGGTATTAAGTTTCTCTTTTGTGTTTTCCATATCTGCAAAACAGCAATAATGACAATTACTCAAAAGGAGTTGGCTTGGCTCTAAGCGTTTTTGTGATTCCTTCAAAGTACTTTTGAAGGAGTGTGTACATGTGTGCGCGCAGAGACTAGAACCCACAATCTCCGGGTTCTAGCCTGATGCCTTAACCACACCACCATTCTGAATTTCTTCAGACATTTTGAAAAGGAAAATTCACAATATACAAGCAGTATTGAAAAATACCGTGCTTTGATTCTAGTCTTTTGTCTGTCCTCAAAATTAATGTCTGCTTTCCTAATATGAACAATGAAGACCTAGTAACATAGTATTTCCAGTTGTGATAGAAGTTCCTGTGGGAATATAGGATTTCAGTGATATAAAGATATATAGATGCTAAAACTGAGTACAAATAATGATAGTATTTGATAGATAGTATCTATCCGGAGGACAGCAGTATCTCATAAGCGAACCCTCTCAAACAGCCTGTGTGCCAAGCTTGTGAGAAATCATGTTAAAGAGCTGTTGCTTATGAAATTCTTGCTGTCTACCACCAACAACCAGCTGTTTCAATTCCTAAACCAGCCACCAGAGCTTAAATGTAGAGCATATATAGACCGTTCGCAAAAGCAATGGTAAAAAGGGCGGAAGAACTAGCGTCAGTCCTTTCCCTAGTTTAACCTACTACCGCTAAAGCGCTTAAAATATTAGCGAAACACAGCCAATCCAGACGAGGTTTGCTTCACTGTACTTGAAATCATACACATAAATCCCCGGAGGGAAAGCGGGCTATTTGCCAGTAGTAAGAATGGCGGAGCTAGCAATGTTGGACTAAGTGGAGTTAAGGGTCGCTTCGGGGCGTCTTAAAAGAGTTAGCGGGAAGAAGGTTCCTCAGGATATGCCCACCTCTCTACGGACGAAAAAAAGTCTGCAGATTAAGCTGGTGAGTAAGTGCAGCCTTCACAAAAAAAAGGAGCGAGGGGGAAGGTCGCGTTACCCACCGCCTTGATTTTAGCCCAGATCTTTGCAGGTGGGGTTCAGATTATCCAGCAACCCCACTGAGAAACATCCCCACGCTCCCTCTCTGGTTGAATGGGGTTTCGCCGGACGTTAGGTTGAGACGGCGTCGCAAAGCCGAGGAAACGTCCCGGAGAAACAGCCAAGAGTCAAGTTCTCCGCCTGGCTTGCTGCTTTATACGGGCTGGGTTTCTGCCTCCCAAAATACGGGCGAAATATACAGTAGGCCGGATGGATCCAGCTCTCAATTGTTCAAGCCCTGCCTAATGGAGATGCAAAGTCACCGCAGGAGCCATGAAAGTTTCAGCATTACACAGTCCCTCGCAGCTGCAAGATCTTCGCCGTCTATACACATCTCAGACGTGCCCTGCAGAAGCGTCCGAGCTGAGTTGTTCTTTGACTCTGACGCAGCTGCATCTCCCCTCCCCACCCCTTCCCCCAGAGTTTGCTCTGGAGTCTACCGCCGGCCAATTTTCCCTTGGAGGAAGGGGAAAAAAAGGCCTAGCTGCTTTCAGGACAGTCCACTCTTAATATCCCCAAATTAGTAAACTCTCAAGCGGAGAGTTTATATAGGATAAAATAGGCGATTCGCATTGCCGCATTATGGGTGCGCGTGGGGATTGTTACGCGTAGTTCTGAACCGATCGCCTTGTCTTCTTTCAGTGATGGATTTTCCTAGTTGGCTAATTTGGGGTCTCGGTTCTCGCAAAGTATTTGTTGAGCGATTCCAGCTTTCTACACTATAGAAACATACTCAAATGTCACCCTGGCTTAGTGTAAACTCGGTATCTGGATTATTACAGTAAACCATGGTTTAGTTTTTTTATAAATCTGTTTGATTTCTGCCGATTTTTTAAAAGTCCCCCCCTAAATGGAAGAACGTTTGCTTTAATCCGACGTTTTATATAAAGATGAGAATACTAGGTGAACGGGTTCAGACAAGACTTCTTAAACTAAATAATGCAGACATCTGATCCCTAAAATGTGCCTTTATGATGAGAATCAATTCTCAGCACTGCAGTCAATGGTATACTTCTTTCCTCTCCAAGTTTGGTTTAGCACTTGCGTTTTAAAATGTGTAGTTAGTAAATTGTTTTAAGTGGATTGTTTAGTGTTTCTAGATGTAATTGCTGGCTATAACTAGAGTAGTAAGCAAAATTACTCTTAAATACTATGCTAACTCTATGTGGTTTACTTTAGTTTTTCATGTCTGTGTGTTTCCTGGGATAGGCACCGATTGCTATGTCTGTATTTTGAAAATCAGTGGTAGAAATGGTATGTTAATTATAGTTGTCTTCTCACCTTACTTTATTCTGGCCAAATGATTATATTAGATCCTATTTGGAGTGAAATAATTTAAACAATATTACCATTTTTCCAGGGGATGCTTTCCCCCCACTTTATGGCAAATCTATGGGATTACAGTAGCTGGCTTCTGGCAAAATTTTAGGGCAGATAATAAAGTGATCAGTTTATAAGCACCTGGAAAACAATGCATAGGGTTGACCACTAGTAACAAACATTGCATCCAGTTTTGGTCACCACAATATAAAAAAAAGATGTTGAGACTCTAGAAAGAGTGTAGAGAAAAGCAACAAAGATGATTAAGGGACTAGAGGCTAAATTTAAAACATAAAAAGAACGGTTGCTGGAACTGGGTAGGTCTAGTTTGATGAAAAGAAGGACTAGGGGTGATATGATATCAGTATTCCAGTATTTGAGGAGTTGCCACAACCTGTTCTCCAAAGGCAGGATGGAAATTAAGGAGAGAAGCAACCTAGAACTAAGGAGGAATTTCCTGACAGAACAATTTAATCAGTGGAACAACCTGCGTCCAGAAGTTGTGGGTGCTCCAGCAAAGTTTTTAAGAAGAGATTGAGCAACCATTTGTTTAAAATGGTATAAGGCAGTGGTGGCGAACCTATGGCACGTGTGCCAGAGGTGGCACTCAGAGCCCTCTCTGTGGGCACATGTGCCGTCACCCAGATCACCTCCACCGCATTTGTCCATGGCATTTCTTGCTGTCCTTTGCAGGGAACTAAAAAAATAAAAATAAGTCCATCAATTCCAACTTCTCACGAAAGAAAAAGATCTTGCCTCCCAGATGTCAGTTGCTTTTCCTGCAGAGCTATGGGTGTTGTGATGCCCTGCTGCCATACTGGCCAGCTGATCTTTGGCTCTCTGGCGCATGCGTGGGTGCGCACGCACACATGTGACTTGCAGTTTGGGCACTCGATTTCTATATCACTGATATAGGGTTTCCTGTCTGAGCAGGGGATTGGAGACCTCAAAGGTTCTTTCCAATTCTGTTACTCTGTTACGAAGTCTTATCAGATTAATAATTTCATTTTTATTCTATTAATTTTCTTAGTACATGCTGGGAACGCTAACAGACATTAAACCAAGTACTCCAACAGACATTAAACCAAGTACTTTGGATATTCTGATGAATAAATTATGGAAGTATTGCGATGGTATGTGAGAATGACCTTGGAAGACAGAAGGAAGACTGTTGCCTAGACTGGGGCTATTCTTAGCATCCCAACATCGTTCTCAGATACTATCACAAGTACAATACAATGGCAATTCAAAAAATAGAAGTGGCTCTAGACCACACTTCACTAGTTTAATTTACTAGTCTATACCCGATTCAAAAATAGTATCAAAATAATGCTTTTCAATTATTATTCCTGACGTTCTTCATTTGATAATGAAAGGGTCTGCAAGAAACATCCAAACTCGGAGTGTATGGAGGACCCCACAATATTGTTCCTACAATCTGGAGCAGTGCTAATAAACTCTTTAATATTACTGTTAAGGACTGGCAATGAAACAGACAGGATGCATTTGAAACTTGCAGGTAATAAATAATTATTACCTGTTGTATACTGCGCATGCGCGACCAGAGTCCTCACACTGGTCCGCCATCTTGAACGGACAACCCGACAGCCGATTGGCTGTCAGGACGTCGATGCCCATTGGCTGGCCCACCAGCCAATGGGAAGTGCAGGAATTTGAAGTCACGGCAAATATAAAAAGCCGCAGCTTCCCTTAAGCTTTGCTTCTTGACTGACAGGATCCGCATCGTGAGTTTTACTCGCGGTTTGAATAAAATGGGAACCCTCGCGGTCATCCAAACAGACCCGGTTTCTTGAGTTTTCTTTCACCGATTTGGACCGGGTTTTCGGCTACAACATTACCTATATATCAACCCTACATAAATCGTAGGGCTGGAGGAGACCTTGGAGGTCTTCTAGTCCAACCCTCTGTCCAAGGCCAGAGAGATGATTGGATAACAAATATCTTAAAATAGATTATCACATTCTGTAAGGTCATAACCCCTCACATTAACAGATTAATGTGTGAACCCATCCCCTGTGTCAGGCAGAGCAGGTACTTGGGATTTGCACCCAAAACAGACCACTATCACAACTTGCCCCCAGAACCAAGACTTGTTTGTAGCCTTTGCATTTGTAGCAAGCGCCTTCAGTGGGAGACGCAACTCACTTCTGAGTGCTATCAAGTAGCCCTCTTAGGATCAAACTGCTTTTGCTAGTCTTGTCTTCCCCTTTTTTTAACACGCAACTGACCTTCTGCAAGACAATCCCTTCCTACAAGAAACAGGAGGGATGTAGCACTTGGCCTGCCTGGAATGAGTGCAGAATCTCAGCATCAGGATCCAGGGTGACACGCTCTAAGAAGCAATTGGGAAGAACTACTCTTGAAAGAGGGGGAAGATAAGTTGGCAAAAGCACTTGGATCCTGGCTGGGTTGTTTAGGGTAGCATCATATGATCTCGTCTGGTGCCAGCTGCTTGCCTATGACCAGAATGGGAGTGGGTTGCAGCCCCCCCCCCCAGTCCGTCTGAGAATCCTTGCCTTAGAAGGCAGGAAAAAAATTCAGAATTAACTTTCTAGATTGTAAATAAGAAATTTATATTGAACAGAGATCTGTGTAATTCTCTTCACTGAAGAAAAAATCATATAACAAATTATAGAACAGGAGACATCTGACATAGTAATCTTACACCTGGCAAAGTAGTTGAAGCTAAATATGGCTCAGAAGTATGATGTGATTGCTAAAAAGAGGAATGCAGATTTTACACTTTGTGCTGCTACTTGATCAGTTTTTGCCCGACAGTCCTCTTCAAAACGGCTTTATTTCGAGAGCTTAGTCAGCATTTTTCTAATATGCAAATTTATCTGGAAATGGAACAGCTGAACTCTACTTTTGGCAAAGCTGAGGCTTGTGACAATTCTTATTTCTGTTGACTTTTTTTGTAAGTTAATCACACCTTTATCATACCAAGTTCTAAGTACAAGCCAACAGTGATTGAAATTTAGATTCAACCTTATTTTTAAGAAATTGGGGCTTGGAAATGGAGAGAAAGCTGTCTAGCATGGAAGAATCATTAGGCTGCATTAACAGAAGTACTATTTCCAAATTACAGGGAAATATAATTACATTATAATTGTCATTGGTCATACTCCCCTTCAATTAGTGTCCAATTTTGGAAATCGGAGTTTAAGTAGGATTCAGACAAGCTTGAACAGATGCAGAAAAGAAAAAACCCAACGCAATTAGGGGATCTTATGAGATAGAGGCATCTGGGCATTTTTTTTCTTTGAAGAAAGTGATTGATTGGGGATCTAATAGCATTTTTCAAACACCTATATGGGTGTTAAAAAAAGGAGTCCAAATCTCTGTAATTCCAGGATGTGAGCACAGAATAATCTATTTAAATTGTAGGACAGACTCCAACTGAAAATTAGAAAAGATTTCCCAACTATAAGTGTGGTTTGAAAGTGCAAGCAATTCTCCAGAAGAGCAATTCTTCATTAAAGAAAGCAGAAGAATAAACAAAACAATGGCTAGCCAATGGCAAATTTTATCCCTTCCATGTAACAATTGCAAAGGCAATTGATAGATTTCTTCCCCAATAAATAACTGTTTTTTTTATGGTTTTCACCTGCATTTTTCTCAGAGATTGCAGAAATGATAGTCTTGAGTTTATTTAAAATATCTAGGATTATTTTTTTGTAAAAAAAAACTACATAAATTTCTTTGCCCAGTGATTTCCCACAGAAAGTATTGGTGTAAGTTGGATTCTCCCCAAAATATTTTTCTTGATTCTCATGTTCAAACCCAGGGTATCAGATCAGTAAAATGGTTCCCCTTTTAGTCTTTAGCAAAATTCTGACTTCTATAAGGTACAGTATTGGTTGAAACCACAGCAAACAATGTGCACTTGCTAATAGTCTGTGTTCCCAGTACAACTCTTTTCTTCAGCAAAAGTATTGAGCCCATTCTAAAAAAGAAACATAAGTGAACATCCTAACATGGACTGTAACAGAAAATATGTAATAGGTTACTCCTCATCAGGAGCTGCTGACTTTGCTCAAATTTTAGCTCCTGTTGCATAATTGTTGAGCAATGGGCATCTTCTTTGCAATAGGTTTTGTCTGAGCAGGATGTTCGGAGCTCCACAGAATGTTCATGTGCAACTTATCACGCTGATTATTCCAATGTGGCCCTAATTCCTTTTTGTTTTGTGTCTATTAGAAAGTTATGCTGTATAAATAAGCTATAGAGCAGCAGACTCAACAGAGGGTTTGCTTATGAGCATCCATTAGAGACCAGAGGAGAAAGTGGCAAAATGATGCAGGTTCCACCCCTTATTTGTATCCAAAATTGGGAAGAGCTTCTCTTGTAAAGTTACAATGCCAGTAGAAGTGGTAATAAGAAAAACAGCAGCCCAGGAAAGTGGCAACACCGGGTGGTATCATCTGTGGTTGGATAGGATACATGGAGAGGATGACAGGGAACCATAAGCCACTGGTATTTTTCTCTCCTAGGTTGGTTCAGTGGGGCTTAGTAGAAAAGGTCACCTTATCAATTAGGACTCAGAAAATAATATATTGGTTGTGGTAGGGAAAACAAGATGCCTGGTATTAACTGGCTGCCCAGCTATTTAAATGTTGACCTAGTTCTAACAGTGATATTGACATGTATAGTTTTTACATATACATAGTGCAGATGGGGGAAGGCCTATTTTTTGAGGAGAGACTGCCACTATTTGTTCTTAGAGGTTCACCTGGGTGTTAGATAGGGATCTAGTAGACAGCCCTAGCCTACCTACAGTAAGAGTGGGTAGTTCCAATCAGTGGTTATGAGAAAGGATTGTTCCATAAGATGTTTTTAGATAAATTATCAAAGCAACACCCTCAGATGAATTGTATGTTATTCTGGGTTGAGAGTGAAAGTTGATTTTTTAAAAAATTAACTTACTGTATCATCAATTATTTTAATATGAAAGCTTTATAGTGTATTTTTGTGTGCCACTAAACATCTTAAGATTGTAGCAGTATAGCAGTCTGATAAATGCATTATCAATAGTAATATTAATATTGGCCTGAAAAGCGGGCCTTGCACCCGCAGGAAAAAAAACCTAGGATGATGATGATTACCAATAGTATTATTTACATATTACCATACAGTAGATAAATGTGTGAATTTCAGAGCAAGATTAATTTCCAGAGAAAGGCTGTTCTTTAACATATGGGCCATGACGGAGATGGTGGGCAGGAAAAGCTCTTGTCCTTTTCTAATTTGTAGCATAGAGATACTGTAGGAGATTCTCCCCACAGTCAACTTTTTCCAAAAGGAAGTTTGGTTTGGTTTTGGATTGGGTTTGGGTCCTCTTCCTTTTTATTCCTTAACTAGACTGATGGAGCAAGCTAAGCCAAAGATACCTTGATCGATGCTATGCTGCAAAAATCACAATGAGTATATGAGGTACATTTGATAGGGAAGGCCATTTTGAAGGCATGAAGGCATCTAAATATAACATAAAAAGCATTGCTAGGGGATGTGGCAAGGTCCTTCTTTGTTAAGAACAAAGAAAAAATGCAGAATATTATAAATTCTGCAACTTTTAAGACATTGCTATGGATCAGTATTATATACAGCAGTGGTGAAATTCAATTTTTTTTTACTACCAGTTCTGTGGGCATGGCTTGGTGGCTGTGTGAGGCTTGGCGGTCAGGTGACTGATGGTCATGGCTTGACGGTCAGGTGACTGGATGGCCGTGACCAACTGTATATCACTTGTGTGCGTGTTGCCTGTATGGGCCAGCTCAGGAGGAAAGAAAGATCCAACATGTGTGAATGAAAGAGATGATAGATGGATAGACAGATAGATAGATGGTAGAGGGAAGGATAGATAGATA
>JAEANM010014294.1:0-14056 GCA_017656035.1 Myanophis thanlyinensis
AAAACAAAGTAGAGATACAAAATACAATTAAAATTAATTAAAATAATTAAATAGCGGCTGATTAGATATCATTTTAACATACGGTTTAAATAATTAAAAACAAAACCCAGCTGGAGCTCATTGTCAGGGAACTTCTCTTTTCCAGAATGTCACATTGAAATGTCACATTTTGATAAGAGAGATGTTCCCTGACTATTAGTTAGGTCAAGCAGGAGCCTCTATATGCTTTTAATGTAGTATCATTTAATATTACTCTACATGTACAGAATATTATCCTAATTAACAGTTCTATTTAGTAAATAGCTTAAATAACTAAATAATACATATATAAGAGGGATGGGGAGAGAATCAAATAATAATATATTTATGCCAATAATATTTAGCTAATAGTACTGGATTTGTATATATTTTTTGTACCTGGCCTTTATTATTTTCACGCAAGCTTCATTGGGGATTATGTATTGCAGTTTCCAAAGCATATAAGGTTAAGAGAAATATTGTCATAACTTAGATCTATGAATATGAAATTCTAGAGAAAGGGGCAACAAGTATTATTAATACAAATATTAATTGCAAGGGACAAAAACCTAATGCATCTAAATTGCAAAAGGTGAAATTTAGCAATAATCTAAGGATTGGACAAGCTTCCTTCTTTCCTTGATTTTGGGAATTCATGTGGTCTTTATACTTTGTAGTAAAACATCATTTGTCAATCTGAAGATCTAATGCAGGGGTAGGCAACTATGGCTCCTTTCTGACCAGGGTCTTCAACTCCCAGAATTTCTGAGCCAGGATGACTAGCTTAGGACTTCTGGGAGTGAAAATCCACAAGTTGTAATGGGGTCATAGCTGCACATGCCTGACCTAGTGCTTTCAATAATAGCATTGATTCCTTCTGATCTTTAGTTAAAGTGACTAGATTTATAGCGAGTCAAAAACATGGAGGGGGAGTGATATTTTTTTTAAATGAAACAAACAAAATGTTAAAAAGTCATGATATTTATGTAGTTACTTATGAAGCGCATCTAAATTAAATTAAAGTAATCAAAATATCTTTACAATCCCCAAGGCAGGTCACAACTTTTGAGCACCTCTAATGTTTGGAAATTGAAAGTTGAAAAAATTGACATGCCTTACATATAATTTCTTTTCAGACCCCATATTAATCCTTCATGTTTTTATATTTTTCATTTCTAATTATGTGAGGAAAACATAGTATTCATCCTGAGTTATACCACTGAAAAAGAAAACAATTTGTAACAGATGCATATTTTGTGGAAGAACCTTGACAGCAAGATCAAAAATTTGAAGAGTTTTCTTTCCACATGACGATTTTGTATATACTCCACAATGATTCCAACTTTCCCACCCTTAAAGCACTGTACAACTGAATTTTTTTTTATACAATTTGAAGCAGACACACTTCTCTAAGGCTTTCTCATCTTCTTCATATGTTTGCTTTGACCTTGACATTTATTCAATTAGAACCAAATTGCCACTCATGCACAACTTCATTTATAGTTACTCTCTTCATCCTGGTGAATAGCCACCATCCAGTTAGTAATGATTTCTTTTTAAAAGCCTACAGAAAAAATATTTTTAATGGAGTTCTCCCAACTACACTTGAGTTGCTAGGGCATGCATTGAAAAGCCTCTTATATTTTACTATGGCTTTCAATAGATGATAAATAAAGCAGCTCTGTAAGATAGACATTGGCAAATAAGCAAGTCAAACATGAACTTGTAAGATTATTTATTCAATACATGTTTCTCAGTAGAGCAAGTTATTAAGCCTAGTTAATCCAGATTTGCTTCTAGGGTTAGCATGTCAGTTTCTCTGCAGATCAACCGAAAAGAGGAAACCATTGAATTGGTATCACGTGTCTGTCACACACTGCACTTTGAAAGAAGAGAAGTTGTTAAGATTGCCAAGTACCATCCATAAATTTATGTCTGTGAAGTCCTTCTGGAAGAGAACCAAATAAATCATACTTTCTGAAAATTGCTCATGACAGCTTTTCAGTCTGCTTCAGGCTGGCTCTCAATAGTGATTTGTATTTTCATACACTCCTCATACATTAACACATTTACACCTGTCAGGACCTGAGAGAGACCCTCTATTCCTAACCTTTTTGGAGAGTTAAGAGTTGAAGAGTTAGAGCTGGAGTTGGAGAGAAATGTTCGCTTGTAGACATTATCTAAATAAGTTGTCTCAGAAGTACTAGTGACATAACAGGTGGAAAAATAAGATAGCTGAGCAGACGTGTTCAGAACTTCAGTAAGATAGCAATGTTTGTACTTCTATCAAAGGATTGGAAATTACTGCAAATTGTGTCCCACATCTATCAGCTAATAATAAAGGAAAAGACATGAATACTGTTTTGAAACTTTCATTTTTCTTTCTTTTGGAAAATTATGTTCAAAGAAGAGTTGCAATTAAAAACGATACATTTTCTAAATTAATAGTTTCATGGCTGCCACAGTGGTATTTGCTTCAAATGGAAATAATAATCACACGAGGCTTAAAATGAATGAAGAACACTGTTAATAACTTTATCAAGCAGTAAAATCTAGTTATCACTTTAAAGGTATTTTTACTATTTGATGGTAGTTACTCTTATACAAGGTAGTTACTCTTGTATTAGAAAAAAATCCTCCATGGACAATATATGGACCTTAAGGATACTGTGATAATAAAGAGAATTATAAAATATCTGCTGCAAAAGCAAAGCAGTCGATGAATCTGGAAGGGGCATCACTCCTGCCTTTTCTAAGACATGTTTTTTTTTTAGTATCCTATATCTCTTTTTCTTCAAACCCATCATGACCTCCATTTTGCATTCAGATGCCTTCCAGAAAGCACTCTCCAGCTCTGTTATCAGCTGCAGAGGACTTTCCAGAAGATATCTGCAACTGATAACCGTTGCTCTCTCTTTTTGGCTGCAAAAGAAGCAGCCCCATGGCCAGATAAGGCTCATTGGGACAATGGTGGAATTCAATTTCTTTTACTACCGGTTCTGTGGGCATGCCTTGGTGGTCATGTGATGGTGGTCATGGCCAACTTATTGTCATTAATGCTGAAGGGCACTTCACCTCACCTCTTGTGACCATATAGGGATGCTGCAACAGTCATAAGTGTGCAAAACAGTCATAAGTCACTTTTTTCAGTGCCATTGTAACTTTGAATGGTCACTAAATGAACTGTTGTAAGTCAAGGATTTGTACAAAAATACAAAAAACTTCTTTACTTGCAAAAAGCTGCCCTAAATACCAATCATTAGATTAGAAATACCTGCAAGCTGGAGTTATAAATCAGGCAGAGTGCCAGAGCACCTTGAGGAATTAAAATAATTAAAATGCAGTGATAACTATCAACAGCCAACTCTTGCTCATAAAGTGAAACCCTTGAGCAGAGAGGTCATTTAAGCTCTCCAGAAAGAGCACACCCAGGAGAAGCAATTCTTAGATCCATTTGCACCACTTAAAGATACCAGCTGGTCTCACTCACCTCATAAGATATCCTAAAGAAAATCATCAATGTTTAAAGAAAGATCACATGCTCCCTAGAAAGGCAGTAAAAAAATCAGTTCCAAGCTTGCATCAGTGCACAAGCTTGTGTACTTGGAAGTACACCTCAAAAATATTCAGAAACAATACAAATAATTCTTTTAAAACTAAAGCACGTGCTCATTGCCAGAGCTCGCATCCAGCCTAACTACAAAGAAAGCAATTAATGCTAGAATGCAGCAAAGGGGCAAACACAGTAGCTGTTGCTTGTTAAACCAATTACCAGAACAAATAGGCACAGCAACTAGCCAGATTTCTGAAGCTGCTTCTTTTCAGGAGCCTTTTTCCTTCCAAACAAAGCTGAATGGGGAAAATTATCCCATCAATAAACACAGAATTAAACATCACCAAGCACAGAATTAAACTTCACCAAAAACCAGTTTTAGACCAAAGTCAGAAAGGGTATGTAAACACCTTTGAATGTCAATCTTTCTAGCTAGCCTAGAAGTCCTGCTGAATGTGACTCATCTTGGTTCCTTGTCATTAAAAGCTTCTTTCCGGCAGCTCTGCTTTGTTATTCAAGTATTTCTTCAAAGTGCCAGAAGAACTTCAACAGAGGAGTATTTACTCCCAACAGCAGTGTAAAAAGCTTAAAACAACCCTTCCCCTTTAAGTTTCTGTTTAGAAACTTATTTATTTAAGTTTTTTAGGCTAGAAACAACACCAGAATCTTGCTTACAGGAGTAACCTGTAAAGTGGAAAAAAACCCAAAAGATTTCTTCTAACAACCTGTTCTCCGAACTGCTTAAAAAATTTACTACTGTTCTAGCAAATAGGCTAGAACCAGTTAAATTTCACCTCTGCAACATGCATACAGGAAGGGGTGTTCTCCAAGGGAGGGGGAGCAGGGAGTGGAGGCCTCTTTTCCACAACAAGGGTCATCATGTTCCCAGTTGACAAGTCAGGCTGACCCTCAAGGAGCTTGCCACTTCAGAGGGAGCTGATCCTGGGGGTCCTAGGCTTTTGATCTGACAATTTAAAAACAAGCCAGATTTGAAACAAGGAGTCCCATGTTGTGAAGCCTTCAAATAAAGGCTGCTGATATCCACGGTCTCCACTCTTCTTGCAAGTACACTCACAAGTTCCTGGTGTTGCTGCAGCCCCTTTGGGCCAGAGAAGACTGGCCTCCCATCCAAAGGCCTGATCCAGGAAAACAGAGGGTGTCCATTATTATCCAACAATTAGAGCTTGAATGTAGACATTACTGTCTTGCATTCCCAAACTCATCTCCCCTTCCGCACGTGGGCTTGGGGGCCTCTAAGCAGCAGAAGGTGAGAGGCAGCCCAGCCCCACAGCTGCCAGTCTGCATCGGAGGAGCAGAGAACGAGGTCCGGTACTGAGTCCAGGCAGTTATTCACCTGGGAAGGCACTGATGCAGGTGGCTGAAACAGGCCCGTTTGGAGCCAAGAAGAAGATCCCAGGAGCAGTGCTTAGAGGCCCCCAAGCCCCACTGGGACAACGGTTGTGCAGAAGCCCTGTTGCTTCCTCACTGGATTGAAAAGCCATCAACTCAGAGCTCAGTTGTAACCCTGCCAAGAAATAAAACCAACTGCTCCTCAATGTCCCCTCAACCACCCACTTCTGTGTGTGATGGATGCCTGTACGGGAGAGGAGGAGGGGATGTCGGAACAAGGGAAGGGGCGTTGGTCCTACCTGATATGGTCCTTCTCTGCATTGGGAGAGGTGATCCATTAAAGTGTGGGATTTCACTTCCTTCAGTGATGTATGACCGAGCGACAAAATAAAAAGGCTGGTACTGCCCATCTTCCCCCTTCTTTTGTGAAATTCATAAGATGATGCCTTTATCCTCTCTCTCTCTTTCATATTATCTCCCGTTTGCCCCAGGCCTATCGGGAGGGAATGGATCACCTCTCCCAATGAAGAGAAGGAACGTATCAGGTAGGACCAATGCCCCTTCTCCTTCCAGTTGGGAGAGGTTTCACCATTAAAGTGTGGGACATACCAAAGCCCATGTCCCTCAGGGTGGGCCTAATGAAGGTCCTGGATCAACTGTACCACTTGTAAAACCGGTCTACCAAAGGCCGCTTCAGCTGATGCATACGTGTCTAAGCGGTAGTGTCTAATGAATGGTGTCGGGGAAGACCAAGTCGCTGCCCTGCACACCTCTTCAATCGATGCCTGAGCTGACCAGGCCACTGAGGCTGCTGTGCTTCTAGTGGAATGGGCCATTATTCCACCTGGTGCCGGAAGGCCTTTTGCTTGATAGGCAGCCCTGATTGCTGCCCTCAGCCACCTGCCTACCATAGTGGACGAAACCTTTCATCCCTGCTTACTGTCCTGGAAAGCTACCAGCAGCGCCTCCGACTTCCAGAACTCTGCAGTTCTAGCAATGTATATGTCTAGAGCCCGTCCAACGTCCAATGAGCCCCATTCCACCCCTTCTGTAATGGGTTGACTGGGGCTGAACTTTGGGAGGACTATTTCCTGTGCCCTATGGAACCAAGAGTTAATCTTGGGAATGAAGGTCGGGTCCAATCTCAGAACCACCCTATCCTCGTGAAATACACAGGTCTTTCTTTACTGATAAGGCAGCTAGCTCTGAGATTCTTCTGGCCGATGTTATTGCTAACAAAAAGGCCGTCTTCCATGTTAGCATGGCTATTGGCACCGACTCCAGGGGCTCAAAGGGCTCCCTGGTGAGAGCTCTCAGAACCTTGGGCAGATCCCAGGTCAGGAACCTATGCACTACTGGTGGCCTAATGTTGGTTGCCCCTTTCAGGAAATTGCATACCATAGGGAGCTGGGATAGACCCCCCTCCAGAGCCCTGATCCAAAACTGAGGAGAGGGCTGCCAGACCTTTGTCCAGGCCATCCTGGAAGAATTCCAGGACCTGGTCCGCTGCCGCATTTGTGGGATTTAGCCCCTTGTTCAAGCACCAAGACCTGAAAACCCCCCACGTGGCCTCATAAATTTGAAGGGTAGCCGGCCGGCATGCCGCTTGAATTGTGTCTATTACCCTGCTGGATAGCTTGGCCCTAGCTAGTGTCTGCTGCTCAAATGCCAAGCGGCTAGCTGGAGCCACCATGGGTCCGGGTGTAAGATCGCCCCTTGGCTGAGGGATGCCTCTGACATGGGTAGTTTCCACGGGTTGCCTATTGCTAGGCTCTTCAGGTCGGCAAACCAGGGCCGTCTCGGCCAATGGGGAGCCATGAGTAATAGCTCCGCCTTTTCCTGCCGTAGCTTGTGAATCAACCCTGTAATCATTGCTATGGGGGGAAAGGCATACAGCAAACACCCCCCCCGGCCACTGGCAGCGGAGTGCATCTGCATCCTCCACACCTGTCGATGGGAACCTGGTTATGAATCTGTCGAGCTGCGCATTTTGTGGTGATGCGAACAGATCGACGCACGGTTGCCCGAAGCGTCTCGCTATCTGACGGAAGAGGCTGGGATGCAGCCTCCATTCCGCACTGTCTATTGTCGACCTGCACAACCAATCTGCCTAGACGTTGGAGACCCCCGAAATGTGTTCGGCCGTCAGGACGTTCTGCTCCACCCAGGAGACTAGTTGGCGAGCCTCTTCCATGAGGGCTCGTGACCTCGTATCCCCCTGCCTGTTTATGTGTGCTTTGGTTGTGATATTGTCCGTGAGCACGAGGACATGTTGTCCCCGTGCTCTGTCCTGGAATGCCCTGAGTGCTAGGTGGACCACCCTCAACTCCAGTCAGTTTATGCTGTGTGTGAGCTCCTCTGCGGTCCACTTTCCCTAGCACACCAAGTTCTCTAGGTGACCTCCCCACCCATATTGGCTGGCATCGGTGGTGATCATTACTTGGGTTGCAACCCGGAACAGCAATCCCTTGTGGATCTGTGGCGACCTCCACCACCTGAGTGATATCAGGACCTCCCTGGGGACTGTGTCGCTTTGTGCCCTGAGTGGCTGGTGCCGTCCTTCTGATAAGGGAGAAGGAACCATTGCAGAGGCCTCGTGTGCAGCTGTGCCCACGGAACAATACCTATACAAGACACCATGGTACCCAGGAGTCTGGATAACTTTTCCAAGGTCACCTCCCTGCCCCCCAGGATCCCCTGGACCAGAGTACAGAGGTTCTGGGTCCATTCCTGAGACAGAAACACCATACAACTGTTCGTGTTTATCACCACCCCTAGGTGTTGGAGGCGGGATGTTGGCGTGAGATGACTCTTCTTCCAGTTGATTGAGAACCTGTGGTCCTCCAAGGCCCTGACCATCTCCCGTAGATCTCGTTCTGCCAAGGTGCTGGATGACATGATCAGGATGTCGTCGAGATAACACTGAATCCGGATGGGAATGATATGCAGGCGTGCTGTTACTGCCGCCAGCAGCTTGGTAAACACCCGTGGCGCTGAGGAGAGGCCAAAGGGAAGGGCCCTGTACTGGTAATGCTTCCCGCAGTAGCAGAACCTGAGGAACTTCTGGTGATCCGGGTGAATAGGAACATGTAGATATGCCTCTGTCAGGTCGATGGATGACAGCAGATCCAACTCTCTGACTGATCTCAGAATACTCTGTAACGAGTGCATCTTGAAACGTTGATATGCCAGGCATTTGTTGAGTCCCTTGAGATTCAGAATTGCTCTCCATCCTCCCATCGTTTTTGGAATGACAAATAGAATGGAGTAGAACCCTAGGCCTCTTTGATTGGCCGGAACAGGTTTTATTGCCCTGATTTCCATCAGGTGTTTGATGGCTTCTTGCATGAGGACCTGGCCTGCCCGGTCCTTTGGTATGTGGCAAGCCTGAAACCAGCAAGGTGGAGGGACAAGAATTCTAGACAAAGTCCGAATCTTACGGTGCGTTTTATGCATTCGTCATTTGTGGTCTCATCCCATCACTCTGCGAAATGTGTGAGATGGCCACCAATGCCCGAGCCGGGCTCCCCATCATTTCGTCTTGCGTTCGGGTTTCCCCCGACCTCCACGAAAAGGCCGTCGGACTGAGTTGTTGTACGAGGGATTGAACAAACTGTTATACTGCCTGCCTCTGGAGCCCCGATCCTGCTGCCTGTCGACCCAGCTCGATGAGGACTGATGGGAACCTATCTCGACGGTCCTGAAAGGATTGTTTGCGGTTATAGGAGAATCTTTTTCTGGTTCCACCCTTGACGTTAGTTGCCATTCTCTTCTTTCCATCTTTAGTGGTTAGAAGAGCAGGCTCCAATGCGTCTCCAAACAGTTTCCCCGCTACGAAGGGGGATGAAGCCAGCTTCCATTTTTTCTTTATGTCAGCTGGCCAGTTACGCAGCCACAGTAGGCACCTGGACGCAACAGAGATACCCAGTGCCCTGCCACAGAATTTGGTAGCGTGTAATGTCGCATCCGCTGAGAATTCTGTAGCTGCCATTAACTTGGTGATATCTTGATGCACCCAGAGGTTATCAGTTGGGATCCTTGCCTGGAGTTCACGGAACCATAGCAGCATGGTCCAATTGAAAAAGGAAGCCAATGTGGCTGCTTTCACTGCCCAGGCTATCATCTGGAAACCTCTAGAAATGACTTGCTCCAGTTTACAGTTGTCCGCTTTTAGTGCCTCCTCAGGACCCGCCATTATGGTATCCGTCGATGCCAAGGCCACCAGTGGTTCATCCACTTCGGCTGGAGCAGCTTTGCTATGTCCTCCGACAGGTTGTAAAAATGGTGTTCCGAAGCCAGGGGCGGCTGTCCAGCTGTCGGAACTGTCCATTGTTGTAATAGGGTGTCCCTGAACAGCAGGGGCACTTCCTCGGCCTTCGCTGCTGTGGTGTTGAATAGGAAATGCTTAGCCTTGTTCTTTGCTGTTTCCGAACCCTGGCTGGGGGTGTGGTCCCCCAATACCGTGGTAAATTTTGCCTTGCTCAGCCGTGTTCTAAACAAGGCTGCTTTGAACAGGCCAGATGAGGATGGTTGTTCATGAGGCTCAGCTTCCTCCGCCAACCACATCTGGGACTCCCCTTCTGACTCTACCGAGCTGCCTTCAGATACAGAGGATGTCTCATCCACTGTCTCGATGTAGGGTGGAGGTCGTGAGGCTCTATCCCTGCCCATTGTACAGGAGGGTCCTGGTGGCCCCTCGGGCTGCCTAGTAGTTGGAGCATTGACCAGCACCCTTGCTAGCATCTGCTCCAGGCCATCCGTAAAGATGCGGCTCAGGTCAGGTGGACCTGGTATGGTAGCTGGACCCTGTGTCTATTGGTCAGTCACCAGGCCTCCTGTTGTTCCGTCTAGGCTGTGGCCTTCAGGAGCCTCTCCCAAGATTCCAGTAGTAGGCTGAATCTGCGTCCACTGGTCGACCGACCAGGGTTGCTCTGGGATTTACTTCCTGTTGCGGCCTTTGCACGCTGTCTTGAGTCGCTGTGTGAGGACCCTTTCCTGAGAACCTTGCCACTGCCTTTATTTTTGGTCTTCTCCCCTGTGGTTGAATGCTTACGCTTGATCGCACTTTTGCGATGTGTTTCAGGTTGTGGAGACATGCCTGCTTCAACCACGCTAGGGGTGAAATCTGCAGGAGGACATAAGATGAGTCACATTTAATATGTTGATTATGTGGGGGGGAGGGGGAAGGATTCCCCCCCAGGTATTCCCTTTTTCCCCTTTCCACAGGTGCAAGATGAGGGGGGTTTCCCCCCCCCACCCCTTGGGCCCGCCTCTGGGCCCCTCCCTGGAGGACCCCTGTCCAAGGGGATTGCTGGAGGGATCTGTCCTGAGGGGGTTTCCTGACCCCCCTCTGCTCTGCTGCCTCCACTGGTTGCAGAGAGGCAGCGGCGCTGCCTGCATGCCTGCCCCACCCCCCCAGCTCCCCCGGGAGGAGGGAGGCGACGGCGATGCCAGCGCGCCGCCCCCACCTCCCCCGGCCTCTCTGGGTGCAGGGGGACAGCACCGATGCCGGTGCGCTTCCTCCGGCGGCATGCCTCCTCACCCACCCCACCTCTGTCAGGTGCAGGGGGCAACGCGGATGCCAGTGCGCTCCGCCAGGTGCAGGGGGGCAACGCAACGCTGCTCACTTTCCCCGCCCCCTGACTCTGCCGGGCGCAGGGGGCAGCGCCAAAGCCGGAACGCTTCTTCCGCCTCCCCCCCTGGCTCCTACAGGTGCAGGGAGGTGGCGGTGATGCCGGCAATGCCGGCGTTCTTTTCCTCGCTTCCCCCCCCCAGCTCCACCAGCTGCGGGGAAGCAGCGGCAACGTTGGTGTGCTCCTCCGCCCCCCCCAGCTCCACCGGTTGCAGGGGGCGACGCCGACGATGGCATGCTTTCTCCGCCTCCCCCGGCTCTGCTGGGTGCAGGGAGGCGTGGGGATGTCGCGCGCGGTCTTCGCCCACCCACCCCCAGCTCCGCTGGGTGTAGGGAGGCAGCGCCGATGCCGGCGCGCTTTCCACAGTGATTCCAATACACTCTCTCTGCCCCCCCGGCTCCGCCAGGTGCAGGGAGGCATCGACGATGGAGTCCAACCTTCTGCCGGGCCAGCAAGCTTGGAGGGGGCCCCGGACATTCTGCCGCGACTTGCAGGGGAAATCCCCTCTTACTGTGGGGATTCCCCAGCCCCGCCATCTCTGCCTGGGCACAGGAGGACTCCAGCTTAACCCATTCACCCCCAAGTGGGATGGATAAAGGGTTAGGATACAGCCCACATCACAAGAGACCTCAGGGAATGAGCCTCCGCGCGTGTGACGGTTGCTCTCCCGCTTCTCCTTGGTAGGCTCTGCAGGCAACTCAATTCCATCTGCGCCTGTTTTGGGATTTCCAAGGAAGAAAAATCCCCTTGTGCAATCCCCATGCTCTTCTCCCCAAGCTGCAGGAACCGCGCGTGTGACGGTATCTGCAAGAGCATGATGCTGTATCCAGGTTTTATTTGGGATCCCCTTCCTCTAACCTCCTCTCGGATTATCAATCGTGTGTCGATAACGCAGAATGTGAGGCTAGGATCCAATCCTATAAGGGAAATCGCTCTCATAGTTACTTACCTTTGTTCTCTTGCACGTGGTCCATTGTACCAAGAGAAGATGAGTTGCCACTCCAGTCAGAATCGCTGACTGAGCGAAAGAAGGGGGAAGATGGGCGGTACCAGCCTTTTTATTTTGTTGCTCGGTCATAAATCACTGAAGGAAGTGAAATCCCACACTTTAATGGTGAAACCTCTACCAACCAGAAGGAGAACTGATTCTCTCAGGACCAGCAGCTGCCACTCCCAGCACAAAGACTCTGGGGCAGAAGATGGAGGCAGTGCCTCAGGTGGCTTGGGATGGTATCTCTCTCTCACACACACAGACACACACACTCACACCCCCACACAAAATCTGCAGACCCTGACAGCAGAGAAGATTACTTCAGAGCCAATCCCAGAAGAGACTTTGGTTGCTTGTAAAAGCTTTCAGCCATTCAGAGCAGTGATCGCTGGGTGTTCTCTGCAGGCTCTTCTTCTCAGCTCCCTAAACCTTGCTACAGTACTTCTTCCTCCTGCTATCCACAGCCAGCGCTAGGTTCCGCCTCCATTTACCTTTTCCAAATAGATTTGGATAAGATACATTCTCAGTGCTTCCCAAGGTTGGACTTGACTTTTTATTCAGGATACAATCCCTATCTCGCAACTTGTCTTTTCTGCAGCAATCACACACTTCTTCATGGAGGCTTGAGAAAAGCTAAAACCCGAAACTGTTATCTACAGTTATCAAATGCTCTCCTGACAGTCCTGATTTCTGAAAGAGAGACTTCTGTTGAGGGTTATGGGAAATTATGAGCAATACAGTTGAAAAAGTAAATTTAAAACACAAGAAAACCTATCTTAGTTAGCCAGTGCAATGGTACTGCCAACTCCATGTTTCAAGTATTACAAAATCCATCCTGTGTGGCCCTCAATCCCCTCCTTATTGAGATGTACACCTCCCATTTATCTGTCTGTGAACACTTGGAATGGACACGTCAAGTCAAACAGCCTTCTCTCTTTTTATGACAGATTTCCTCCATCGGGCTTGTACAGTAGTTTCTCCTGATCTCCACAAAGGGTTTGATGAGGTCTCCTGTGATATCACTTGAGCATAAGGTGAGGGTTGAGGGGCGGTGGACTTCATGGCTTCATGAACAACCGCATCTAAGCTTGGTTCTTGTGTGGTTGTGAACCCTCCTGGAGGGGAGTACTGAGCCCATGTTATTCAACCAAGCGGGCTGGTGCTGGAGCAGCTCAAAAACCCAGACAGTCTCAGCCCAACAATGAAGCATCACATCCAAGTTACCGGAAGCAACAATTCTCCCTCTGCAATAGATAAATCACACTTGGAATAGGAGCCCCGGCCTGGGCATTGCCGGCTGCCTCTTAGGAGGAATTTCTGATAATAAGAGCTGTTAACCAATGGAACGTGGTGCCTAGTGCTGTGATGGATTCCCCTTTACTGGAAGAAATCTCTCTGGATTTCTAAGCTTCCAATTCACATTGACTGCTTTTGTTTCAATTCATCTTCTAACAATCCCTATCAGACAATTTGTCTTTTTTTTTTTTGCAGCAATCAGACTCTAGATTGATATTTTCAGCAAGTCAAGCTTGTTTGCTTCCTGATTGGCCAATGAAAAAAACACTTGCTTACACCCCCCCCCGCAGGGGCAGAGTTTTGATGGGCTGGGGGCCTCTACCCAAGCAATCCAGGGTCTGAGCGCTTTTCAGACCAAGGTGGTGGAGTAAACATTTCTGTCCACAGAGCCAGCTGGCAAGGCAATGGGGGGCATGGTGGGAGGGGCCTGGCTGGTGGGGCTGGCCCTACTGCTGCCCTGAAGAGCACCTGGAAGGGAACTCGGTGGATCTGTCCTTTCTCCTGCAGCCGTAGGTCCTCTTGGCCCACCCTGCTTCTCTCCCACTCCCACCACCATTGATGGATGAGGCAGCTCTGCTTCTCCCAAGCCTCCTCAGGTTGACTAGCCTGGACTTCATTTGAGATGTGCATTGGGGCTCCCTTCTCCAAAGGCTTCAAGTTTGAAACCTGCTCCTTCTGGATGTTTTGCACAGGTATTCGAGCTTCTCCTGTTGGGACTCATCCTTCCCCTCAGAATTCTATTTGCTGGCCAAGGTGAGTCGGATGGGGACTTGTGAGGCTCAGTGCTACTCTGTTGAGCTGGCAGCAGGATACCCAGGAACCCTTTCAGGAAGAGAGAGTTTGATCCAGAGACAAATTGGTCCCACTTGTGTGACCTCACGCCAAGAGATAAAATTGGGCAGGACACATATGAAAAGCTTTCATGTGCCTAGATATCATTATTCAGACAGCCTCTAAGTCAAGAACTGTCGGGTGCAGGACCTGGGATTGTGATGCCATAAGCCCCAAGCTGAGATTCAGCAAGAAACAATTTCCCTTGCACACAAAAAGACATTTCCGTTTGCTGAACTGCTTTAAAAGCTACAAATATCCCCTAGCAAAATGCTTGGAAAATCCGGGTCATCTCCTGGTTTTGATTGCATTTCTTCCCCAAGTTAGAAGAAGGCCAAAGGTCTAATCCTTTTCCCGCTCTTACCTACCAAACAAATCTCTGCA
>JAEANM010014295.1:0-14056 GCA_017656035.1 Myanophis thanlyinensis
GTGGAGTTGGTAGTGGCCGTGCAGTCATATGTGTATAGGGAATACAGTAGGGGCTCAGGACGCAGCCCTGGGGTGCAGCAGTGTTGAGGGTGAGTGAGGGTGAGAATTTCAAGATACCCAAACCAACATTTGGTGCCTTCTGTGATAATCCAAATGAACACTTCAGATTTAAGAATTATACATATATCATGGCATTGGTACCAGATTGAAATGTAATTTGCATAAAAACTATGAGGTAAGACTTATTAATAGGGGAAAATTTTAAAAGCAAAAATACTGTAATTTTATAGTTATAATATATATATCATACTAAAACTAGTAATTTAAAATTACCCATTGCAGAAAACAATTGTTTTTAAAACCTGAGTATTGTTATAATTTGATAGCACTGTTAAAGGACACAGCCCTAGTATTACAGTCATAAATAATATTCAACTGAAAATATTTTTTTCTAATTGCCATTTTAAAGCCATAGTGACCTCTTATTATTGATACTTTTATAATACTTTTATAATATTTATTTTATTGGAAATTATTATAAAATAATTACAATAATTTCCAAGTTCTTAACAGCTGCGAATTGTTGATAATTGAAAAAGAGGGATGGTTGATTGTATTAGGAAGATGATGTGAGCAGTACGAGGGATATGGCCATTGAATTTTAGGATTTTAAGTAACTTAGAAAAGATCTCCTAAACACATTGTGAAGGCAGCATCCTAAGATAACATCCAAAAGTACAACACATAGTTGTATGAGTGAATTCTGAATGTCGAAATGATTGTTTCATGTTGAAACAAATGTTGAAGTGGCATTCCTGTTGAACCTATGTTAAAGAATCCTGTCTCTGTGGACTTGGACAGTAAGAGTTATACTTCCTTGGTCACATTCTTGGTCATGTTTGTCTGGTCATGAATGTTGGAAATTATCTTAAAAGAGATAACAACATAACTGTTAATTGATAGCTAAAGAAGTTGTGTTTGTAGGAGGAACCCCTTCCCTTTTTATATTCTGCTAATGTTATTTTTTTCTGTGCCAAAAAGAAAATAATACCTAATTAGTTAAGGCCTGGGGGAAATTTATATGATAAATCTCTGAACAACATATAGATGATTAAATCCAACTCATATTATGAAGTCGGCATTTTTTCTATTTCTTATAGAATCCCTCCTGCTTATACAGGAAGTTCTCACTTTACAACTATTGTTCAGCAACATTCAAAGTTACTACAATAGTGAATGAATGGTATTTATTACCAGTCCTCAGAATTTGTGGCTCCTACAGTGATGTGATCAAAATTTGAATACTTAGCAGCCCACTCACATTTACGACTTCAGTAATGTGCTTCAAATCACCCAACCCACCTATCTTCCTTCCTGTCTCAGCTTTTTTGTCCCCACCCTACGCTCTCCACTGCCCTTACATACTGAGCTGACCTTCCGCCGTGTTGTTCCTCCCACTGCTGAGGATGATTGCTCTGCCAAGGCAGCTGCTGGCATTTTGCAAACTCCTCACAAAGAAGAGTAAGAAATAAACGAGTGGTTTGCAAGTATGAACTATCTCTCTTAAAAGCATTACATTATACTTATCAGTTCTTACAGGCCAGCACCAAAAAGTATTGGATTCAAGTAGTACAAATCCATTCCTTTTGCAGTTTGACCACATGATACTTTGAAAAAAATGTCTGAGTGGTTGGCACAGATTTGTATAAAACGATTAATGCTTTCTGTTGCTGTATTTCAGTGTTGAACTAGTCCATGAAATAATTGTGCCATTTACAGAGTGGCATTTGCCCAAAATGTAATAGTAAAAAAGCAACTTAAATTAGCTGCCAGTTTTTTCATGGCTATTCTTTCCTTGCCAGGCACTGTTGAATGCAGTTGTTATGCTCTATAAAGCAAGAGGCAAAAATAAACCCAGAATAAGCATTTGATGCAGAACTAATACCTCTAGCTACTTTCGCAGCTGTTTCAATCCAATTCATTTCATTGGAATTCCTTCTCCCACATCGAGATTATAATCATAGTGCACAAAGATTCAACTGGAACTTTCCCCCTATCAGACCTTCTCCTAAATTAGATCAAGTGGGCAGGCTTCTAATTGTCTATCATCCAACCTTTTAAAATAAGTTTTATTTTAAAATAAAATATCCCCAGCAGGAGGGTTGTACAGTATTTTGATAGGGAGCTAATATATGGATTGTGCATTAGAAGAATTGAAGAATTTATTGGCCAAGTTGTGAGTGGACACACAATGAATTTGTCTTTGGTGCATATGCTCTCAGTGTATTTAATGTTATATAGTTAAGTTATATGTTAACTAAATTTTATTGCTAAGGTAAAGCTTATTTAAGTGACTTATCTTTGGTTACATTATCTTTGTTAGCAGTTTCAAAGGAGGGAATTGTCCATTTGCAGTGATCCAGGTGTTCCATATTAATAAGTTGTTTTACAAAGATGAAACTCTACACATTAACTCCAGTGTTACCATTGTAACACTCTGATGGGAGAAACAAGATTTTGGGGGCTGGTTCTTCCCTCCACCAACCTAAAATTAAACAAATACAGAATATTCATAGAATGCAAATGGCATTTTGGCTTCTGGCTTTTCTGATAGTTTTCTTCGGAAAACTATTTGTTTTTAGGTAGGTCATTGTGTACAAGCAGTAGATGAGCTTTGTGGGCAAAACTTGTTTATCAATGGTTAATTTAACCATGGTTTACTAAGTTAACTTAGTTGTTTAGATTGATTTCATAATCACAAATTAATGATCAACATTTCTGCCTTGCATGTTATAGGCTGAGTTAACATATGTATGTATGGTCCATGAAAACCCAGAAAATTAAATGGAGTAAATGACAGTTTAATTAAACATAGGTAAGTACTTAGTGGAACATGGTTCTCACACCCAGAGGGAGGAGATTTGTGAGCAAGAATAAGAAGTAGGTTGAAAAAGTATTGGCTGCTTCTGTCCTAGAACTCTTAGGACAGCAATATCTGTGCCATTTGGAGACAACTGCCGACAGGCAGAACATAGAAGGGATCTCACATTTAAAATTACGGTAGATTTCCTTATATAGGGATAGTACAGAACAGGATCTTACCTGGCAATTTCCCCCTCAAAATTCATGTAAACTGCAATTCATAATTACATTGCAGAAAAATATTGAAATAAATGTTTTATTTTGTTTTTTTTGGCAAAGGAATGACTTCTGAGGAAAAGAGTAAATGCCTGAAATATTTCTTAAGAGGGCACATGCTATCTACTGGCATATGCCAAATAAGTCCTGTTTGTATTGGTGGCAGTTGACTCCAGTGCTTAAGTTGGGGTTAGGCTGTAATTTTAGAAGATCTCATGTTTAAATGGAAAGGGTAAATATTTGTGATCGTATTACTTTAGTTAGACTTTTCATCATAGTGAATGTCCTTCATTCCAGACACACACTTCTTATGTGGTTATGTGATACACTATTTTAGATAGTTTTCATACTAGAATAATCTACATTACTCCTACTAGAATCAGTGGGAGAATGTTTATCTTTTTGAGTCAACTGGAAATTCTGACAAATAACGAGGTGCATATGAATTATCATATTTGGATACGTTATATAAATCCTTAACTTTCTTGAGAAGTTTATAATGTTGGGAAATTGGAAAGAAAGGGAAAGAGGGAAGCCAATAACAAGGGGTACAAACCCAATTACAGTGATGATGAGTGCACCATTAGAAGACTCGAAAGTCCAGGTTAGGACAGATCACTCTGGAGAAAATCTGTCTTTGGGGTTGCTAAGAGATACCACTCATCATCATCATCATTGTAGATGATGACTCACCTAATTAAGTATGTCCATTACCATCCACATATCATCCTGGTTGCATCCAGGCACAACAACAAAACATGCTGTATCATTTTTCATAAATATCAAGACTCACCCTAATGTACCGTGTTTCCCCTGTGTTGAAATCTTCCTCTGTACAAGAAAATTGGTAAATTGGCATTTTTGTATTGCTAAGAGGTGTGCTACTCTTAAAAGGGAACTTCATTAAATACAGCGGCACAAGAAAGACACCCTGCTTCACATCACTTAAGCATTTGTGTCATCTAGGAGAGGCTCAGTACACTTGCTCGGAAAGCTTTCCCAGTTGTCTCTCTGCATGCATGGGTGTGTATAAACAACACTTCTGAGAATGCCTGCAAAGCAAAGTGGTTTGGCCTGCTCCATTTATTTATTTGTGATAAGTATATGTTGCCAATTCCTAAAGTGTTACAGTGATTTTAAAAAATCCATAAAATTAATAAAATCAATAAATTCATTAAAACAAATTACATTATTCAGTTTGACAGTCAGTTTGTGGAAGTAATTTCGGGATAATCTTCAAAGAACAAAGCCTTCTGTCTGTAAGCATTTTATCACTTTAAAGAGAGCTGCTTTGTAAAGATACCCCTATTAAGTACTTTGCACTTCTTTGTTAAACACAGTTGGACCAAAATGCACATTATTTTTCTTGACATGAAAAATGTCAAAAATGTCATGACATGAATAGAACATCTGGTCTCCCTCAGTTTGGGATTTTCCCCTTATTATATTCCTTCAGCTTATATCCAAACATGAGAAAATGAGATCAGAAAATGACTCTCTCAATATTGTATGTCGTATGATTGGAATCCAGAAAACTACCCTTTTCTAAGCCAGATTGTGTTTTGGAATCCTGGTTTCTATATGCTTCTTGGGTTAGATTGCATTTGACTGGTCAGGGTTGCATTGCGCTTTCTAAATATGAATTGTATTACCTCTTTTTTTTTTACATAAATTTTTGCAGTATACCTTGAAGTGCTGTAGTCAGAACATAAGATTTAAAATGTCA
The DNA here is from genome assembly GCA_017656035.1 of Myanophis thanlyinensis. Lineage (NCBI taxonomy): Eukaryota > Metazoa > Chordata > Lepidosauria > Squamata > Homalopsidae > Myanophis > Myanophis thanlyinensis. The sequence goes on from JAEANM010014295.1 coordinate 4,865, forward strand.
ATTTCAAGGTTTCATCTTGAAATCTGAAAAATTTATAAATTGTTTTCTAAGATACTATATTCTAATAAAGTTACTAAATGTGTGTCTGGAAAAGTGTAATCTGATCTTTCACATGACTTCATAGAAATCAATGTTTCCCATCCATGGCAACTTTAAGATGTATGGACTTCAACTCCTAGAATTCCTAAGCTAACATGCTAGCTGAGGAATTCTGGGGAACTGAAATTTGCACATCTTGAAGTTGTGACTGTTGAGAAGCCTTGATATAAATCCTAGTCCAAAAACTTTCACTCAAGGAAGGATGCTATGAATATCCTCTAAATATTCTGGATATAGTGCAGAATGCTGCACCGTGGACAGCAGTTCTGTGCGCCCTCAAGATAGCACGTGTGACATGTATACTGCACAAACTACATTGGTTTCCAATTTATGTCCATGTCTAATTCAAGGTACTGGTTTTTAATCTTTAAAAACCCTTCATGGCCTGAGACCAGGTTATTTGGGGGACCGCTATTCCCCAATTACATCAGCCCATCCTATTAGATCCAACAGAGATGGCATGCTATGGATTCTACCTGTATGAGACCTACATGTTTCACCTTCTCTGCTGTGGTACTCATTTTATGGACTATCCCTGCACCTCTAGATTAGATGTATAATTTTTAATGTTCTGGAAGTTCTTCAAGGCTTGGTTAAATCCCTAGATTTCAGGATCCCAGGAAACTGGCAACATTTTTAGGTGCCTCCCCTAATGTAGGTGACATGTGGTTAGTGTTATCTCGCTCTACATTTATGATTTGTATATCTAATTTTTAAATGATTTAAATTTTTTTAAATAATGACTATACAGTGGTACCTCTACCTACGAAGAGCTCTAGTTACAAAATTTTTGACTTACGAAAAATTTTTCGAGAAAAAAATAGTCTCTACTTACGAATTATGTTCCAAGATACGAAAGTATCTTGTACCTGTTCTCAAGCGGCAGGGGTGTGTGTGGCTCCGCAGCGGCTCTTCTCCTGCCACCCAGGTGCTGCTCATGAGGAAAAGTGGCTCCAGCAAGATGAGCATGCGCTCCATCGCGCTTAGAAATCCTGCGATGGCATCCCGCCCACTCCTGCCCGCTTGGAACGGATTAGGGCATTTAAAGGTAAAATGCATCTCTACTTACGAAATTTTCCAGTTAGGAAACGGCTTTCGGAACGGATTAATTTCGTAAGTAGAGGTACCACTGTATTTTTATAAGATTGTTTTTACACTGTGGTTTTATTTGATAATACACCACCCACAATTATTTTCAGTGAGATTGTTGGCATCTGTATACATTTGATAAATACACTGAAAATGTTTCATAGCTAGCACCTTCTGATTAATGTTTGTATATTCTGCTGATGCGAAAACTTGTATTATATCGTATGCTTCTAGCTAATTTCCAGTATAAATCAATCCTATAATATCATAAATTATAATATAATCATAACTGGAAATTGTTATAACCCTATTGGGAAATCTATATATGTGGTGCTTTCTATTTAATAGGGTTTTATTAAATAGATTTTAAAGTTAAGGAACTCTCCTGCAATGAATGCTAAAGATAATCCTGTCAGTACAGATAGTCCTGGCTTAACAACTGAATGTTTAAGAACCAGTCAAAGTTATGATGGACTAAAAAAAAGAGATACAATCCATCCTCAAAGTTATGATGCCTACCCCGTGTCACATGATTGTATTCGAGTGCTCAGCAACTGGCTCGTATTTATGACAGGTTGCAGTGTCTCACAGTCATGTGACCATGTTTTGTGACTTTTTTGCCAGTTTACAGAATTTTTTTCCTTGATTCCAGCAAAAAAATGCCCACTCACAAAAATGGATTCATTTAACAGTCACATGGTTCCCTTAACGATCATGCAATGCGTTTCACTTTTATAATAGTAAAAACAGTTGTAAAATCAAGTCAGGTCATGTGAGGATGCTTTTAATGACTGCAGTGACTTATGACTAAAGTTCTGGGCTCAACTGTGATCATTAAGAGAGGATTATCTATATTCTTGTTGTGAAACACAAAATAAATATCTAGCTTATAGGATTGAGTTGGTTTTTTGAAGTGCTTTTCCTGAAAACAGGAAAGAATGAAGAGTTAGACCTCAGGTTTAGTTGAAGAAATTAATAGCATGAAATTATCCTGCAGCAATCTTTGACTCTGAAAATCCTTTACTTGGTTTAAGATTTTTCAAGAAGTATGAAAAGGGAAAGAGTGGATGAATAATTTTCTCTTAAGATTTAATCCCAGTTGTGATCAATTCCCTTTTCCCAGTGAAACTGTATTTCTCATTTCATACAGTTTCAAAATATACTATTGACATTTCTCTGTATGTAATTTTGGAGGGGAAAAGTTTTGCAAGACGACAGAAGAATGTGCGTTTAACACAGTATAGATTCTTAAACTAGACTATGCTAGACAGCATACTAAAAAGCAGAGACATCACTCTGCCAACAAAAGTGCGTATAGTCAAGGCTATGGTTTTTCGAGTTGCAATGTATGGCTGTGAAAGTTGGACCATAAGGAAAGCTGAGCGCCAAAGAATTGTGGCCTTTGAGCTGTGGTGCTGGAGAAGAGTCCTGCAAGTCCCTTGGACTGCAAAGCAATCAAACCAGTGAGACCTAGAGGCGATCAACCCTGACTGCTCTTTAGAAGGCCAGATCCTGAAGATGAAACTCAAATACTTTGGCCACCTAATGAGAAGGAAGGACTCACTGGAGAAGACTCTAATGCTGGGAACAATTGAGGGCAAAAGAAGAAGGGGACGGCAGAGAATGAGGTGGCTGGATGGAGTCACTGAAGTAGTCGGCATGAGTTTAAATGGACTCCAGGGGATGATAGAGGACAGGAAAGCTTGGAGGAACATTGTCCATAGGGTTGCCATGGGTTGGACATGACTTCACAACTACCAACAACAACAACTTTCTTAAACATAGTGTAGGGAGGAGTTTTTAAATATTGGGAGCAGGATGTCTTGAAGACCCTGGAGTGGTACATATTTACATAAAGTGAGATATTAGATAAGCATATCTCTGGTGCTTCAAATGTTGACAACAGACGTACTTTGGGTCAGTCTCTAAGCTTGAGAAGATGGTGAATCAGTTTCATTGCCTGATAATGGTATTTCAAACAAAAGTGAATTTAAAAAACTGCGAAGTATACTTTGCTGATAATCTAAATCTTGATGGTATAGGTAGGGATGGAAGTGTTCCCAGTTAAATTTATTTGATATCTGAACTGTGGCTAGTTCAAAATGTCATTGTTGTAGCTAATTGATTGCAGAATTTATTAATTACATAACATATATAATAATATATCCAGTTACTTGAACGAAGTTCCCTTAAGTTTAATAATTGGAAATATGCAGTTATTTCTCCTTAAATCAGTTTATTTGAAACAAAGAGAACAATTTATTTTCCATTGTTCTTATTATTACTTCCAGCTTCTAATTTTAGAAATACTGACTTCTTGATTTTCTTTCCTTTTTTCCTTCTCAGATGAACGGGACAAAGTACAAACCAAAACGTTCACAAAATGGATAAACAAGCACCTCCTGAAGGTCAGAATATTTAGATTCATTCAACTTTGCAACACATTTGATGTCATAATGTTTTACCAAGGTGGTCTGGGATGGAATGGAACATTTATTTAATATATCAAAAAAGGATAATACTCAAGATGCATGTCCAGTTCCAGACATTCCTGGAAGAGGCTGTTTTTCTGGATCACGCCTGGTTATCCAGCTTGATTATCTTATTTGATATTTTTTAAGAGAGGCATTATTACTTATTATTACTCAATATTACATGTCTTGTTAGTATAAGTAGTTCTCGACTTACAATAATTCATTTAGTGACCATTCAAAAGTTACAGCAGATTGAAAAAAGTGACTTCTGACCAATTTTCACATGACAGTTGCAGCATCCCCATGATCAGAATTCAGATGCTTGGCAATTGGCTCATATTTATGACAATTGTAGTGTCCCTGGGTCATGTGCAGGGTGGATAAAAATCAATGATTAAAAAAAAAACACTTTAAAAATTTAAATCTGATTTTTTTTATTTAAAAGTGATTTTTTTATTTTTTATCAAATTTATTTTAACAAAATTCTTTTGAAGTAAAAATCTATCTAAAGATAGTTTTGTATTTAACATACATTAATTAGTTTATTCAGCATGAAATGGAGCTTAGTTATGTAGCATGAGGCTGTATATTCTGCAATAGATGGGACTGTGTTTGTCAACAGTGGGTCAGAGGAGAGGAGCTGCTGCAGGATAGAGATGACAGTTGCTCTTTAAAAATTATGATTTAAATCGAGTTGATTTAAATCAAGCCTTTTTACTAGTGATTTAAATCATGATTTAAATTGTAATTTAAATTAGCTTGATTTAAATCAAATCCACCCTTGTCATGTGATCTCTTTTTGCAACCTTTCAAGCAAAAAGCAGAGTGTAGGGTGGAGAACAACTGTCTCTCTAGCTAAATAACTGCATTGATTAATTGAACTGTGGCAAGAACGGTTGTAAATGAGGCAAAATCCACTTAACAAATGTCTCATTGGCAGTGCCATTCATAGCAGATAGCATTGGAGGAATATTTTTCAAACATCCTTTGGCAGTTGTAACAGAAAGTACTGCAGGGTGTTTTCTCCAGTAATAATTCTTTTGAAATAGCTGAAGATATCAGCTGGAGAGCATAGTGTTGTCATTCTGATGATTACATTTAACTCTGTGTCTGGGTTATATTTGAATCAAGAGAAACCCTTATAAAAAAGAGAATAAAATAGAGTGAAGATAAATAAATAACCACTGTGCACAGTAAACATTTTTAAATCAGTGTCAGAAAGCAATAGAGGTTGTTGTTGTTCAGTGCGGTCTCATTCCCAGATTTTTCTTCTCTGTGAACAGGAAAATCAGGAAAAGGAAAATCAGTGTTTGTTTGTATTTCTAAACATTTCTAAACCACCCATCTTACTCAGAGTTTATAGTACTGTGTACTTTTTTTGCTGAGAAAATAGTATTCTCCATTGTGCTGATGAGAGAATCTAGGAATGGGTTAACTCTGTCTCATAGCTCAGAGGACTGAGTCTGTCAAAGTTGTGAAGAGTCAGGCAGTCTTCACTCAATCTGTCAGGTAGCCTCGCCACTAAGGTGAGACAGCTTGACAGATAGGCTGCAGCCTTGTCACTGAGTGAGATTTATGGTCAGACAGGCTTCACCCTGTCCATCAGGCAGCCTCGGCACTAAGTTAGAAATATTGTCAGGCTCCACCCACTCCATTGGGTAGCCCATCACTAAGTAAAACAGGAAGCCTCTCCCGATCCATTGGGAGTGGATGCCATTTCCGCTAGGCCTGAAGCCAGCATTTCCTAACCTATTGGGGACTGGCAAAGATTATTAAGTGCTGGGGCCGGCCTGCTGCCCGATTATCAGGAGCAGCTGCCATCAGAGCGGCAGGAAAAAATGGACAGGCAAGCTCTCCCGATCCGTTGGGTGTGGCTGCCATTGCTGCTAGTCCCAAACCAGCATTTCCTGACCTGTCAGGGCCTGGCTATGATTATTAAACACTGGGAACGGCTTGCTGACCAATTGTTGGGAGTAGTTGTCATTGGAGTGGCAGGTGGACAGGCAAGTCCTCCCAATCTGTTGCGTGTGGCCACCATTGCCGCTAAGTCCAGAACCAGCTTCCTGATCCTTTGGGCCCTGGCAGGAGTTTATAGTGCTACTGCAGGACAAAACAGAATGGTAAATTGGATCTGTTTTTTCTATGAGCTACTTCCAAGCAGGCTGCTCCAATGGAAAAGGCGAATGTGGCCATGGAGACATAGTCTCCTAAGTCAGGCCCTCAAGCAGGCTTTACTAAACATAGAGGTGCCAGGACACAAGTCGCTACCAGCTTTGAGGTCTTGAGAGGCAAGGTCCTCTTCAGAGGTGAGGCAATGCTTTTCCGCTCTTCTCAGGCAAGAGCTTAATGCCTCATAATGGGGCCAATCAAATTGAGGCTTGGTCTCCAGAGGGCACCAGAGAGCCCTCAATAATCCAGAGGGAAGAGCTTCAGCTTGAGCCCACTGAAGGCCACGTTGCTGGCATCCGTACCAGCATGAGGAGCTTTGGCCTCGAGCCCACATAAAGCCGTGTTGTCAGCACCCATTTTGGCTTGAAGTGCTTTGGTCTCAAGCCTGCTGAAGGCCGCAGTGTCGGCATCCATTACAGCACAAAGAGCAGTGCCTCGAGCAGCTGAAGACCACGATGTCAGCATCCATTCCAGCATGGAGAGCTTTGGCTTGAGCCATCTGAAGGCCGTAGTGTTGGCATCCATTCCAGTGCAAAGAGCATCGATGAGCTGCTGAAGGCTGTGGGGTTGGCATCCATTCCAGTGTGATGAGCTTTGGGTTGAGTCGCTGACAGCTGCAGTGCTGGCATCCATTTCAGCGTGAAGAGCGACTGGGGTCTTGTGTCTCCATTGTTCCATGGCCATAACTGTATGCCAAGTCCTTACATTGATCCCTCCTCCTCTTACCAGAGGCCCAGCAGGAGCCATTCACCAGTCAAGGTCCGAGTTCCACTGGAAGTGCTCCAGTCATTCCAGTGGTGGAAGTCCCAAGAAGGAACCCAGCCACCTGATCATCACTACAGATGCCAGCCTGTTTGGTTGGGGGGCTCATCTACAGACCCTGATGACACAAGGGCAGTGGATTCAGGCAGACCTGGGTCACAACATCAACTGGCACAGGTTGGATGCGAGGAGGGCCCTCCATATATACATCAAGAGGACGTTCCCTTTCAGAAAGATGGAACTCCCTTTGTTTCCTTTCAGCTCTCCAGTCTGGGTGATGAGGTCACTCCATCAACTGTGGGCAGGTGGACAAGGGTGTGCATCGCCAAGGCCTACAAACTTGAGGCTCTTCCGTTGCCATGGTGAATAACAGCCCATCCCACCAAGAACGAAGCCACAATGGCCATGTGGGAAATGCAGGCTTCCATTGAGGGGATATGTCGAGCGGTGACATGGTCCTCATCATTCCCCTTCATTAAGCAGTACAAGTTAGACACCTTTGCTTCAGCTGAAGCTGTTCTGTTCCCAGTCTTCAAACACCCAAAGGCATACCTAGCTGTATGCCACAACTAATGCAGAGATAAGCAACCCCAAACTAAGAGCTCAGAATGCTATCTTAATTAAACCAAGATGATAGCAACTCTGAAAGTACGTTAGTAAACTTTTGCTTCCTGCAAAATTACCCTCCCATCGCCCCACCTATATGCTCTCTGGGAGAGGCCAATCATTAATCCCTTACTTTCTTCTCTGCTTCTGAAGCTGCTCTCTCCTCCTCGCAGCCCTACGCATACACATGTCAGGGACAGCCTCCCTGTTTTTCCTCACTGCTCCCTGATTCAGGTGCCACCTGGTGGCCGACAGGCCTTTCTAGTCCCTGCTCTGACTCCGAACACCCCCCAGAGTCTTCCTTAGCTTCCAGGACAGTCCCATAATGTTCATCGCTGTCAGATTCCACCAACAGCTCAGCCAGCCGTTGTTGGGCCACAACAGAAGTCGCCTTTGGCAGGCGTATACTTCAAAGGGTGTACACAGAACAGGGGACTCTGGACCAGACTGCTGTCCACCTGTAGGACAAGCCAGCTTTGGTATGTCCCATTCCTGGATTTTCTCATCAGCACAATGGAGAACGGGTGTTGGGCTTACCTGATACACTCCTTCTCAGTGTGCTGAGAGAGAATCCAGCCCCACCCTGGAGACTGTCTGGTCTTGAATCCAGGAGTGGGCACCACTAGGCAGAAACATGTCCAGTCTGTCACTACGACTTTGCCAAAAACTGGGGATCACAAGCAATGGAGCCATGTCCTCACATCTTTGATATACTCAGTCCAATGAGCTATAAGACAGAGTTAACACATTCCTGGATTCTCTCTCAGCACACTGAGAAGGAGCGTATCGGGTAAGACCAACACCCCTTCTATAACAGAATTACAATTCTTCAAAGATGCTTATGAATGTTGCCCATGGACCTTTAGTAATAGAATTAATCTGTATCTGGGGAACATTATCTCCTTTGCGCACTGGCGTATAACACGCACCTTAATTTTAAGAGAGAAGTTTCAGGAAAAAACCTACTGTATTTATCGGTGTATAACACGCACATGCGATTTCAACATTCTTTCCAAGAAGAAAAAGTGCACGTTATACACCAATAAATACGGTATATGTTATTTATTTAAGAGTTGTATGCTACCCATCCAAAACTATTATGTACTACGTGTGTGACTACTCATAGAAAACCATAAAATGCATAAAACCCCAGAAATTAAAATCTCAGTACCTCAGTTGTTCTCCCAGGATGCCCCAATAATCACCCCCAGATTGGTAACAGAGTATATGACATTATTACTGGATTTTTTGGGGAAAATTAGGGCTATGATAGTCACACAGTCACAGATCTTTCTTGCATCACTAAAATTGGAAGGGAAAAAAATCTGTGAAATCAGCCCTATCAGTTTTGTTGACTTTGCTGTCGCTTTCCTTAGTCCTGCAGAACTTCTGAATGTTGCAATGATATGTGAGAATGATTATAGGAAACAGGATAAAGAAGTGCAGCACAGACACCATACAAAGTTAAGCACATAGAAGCAAATAAGGCACCTTAAAAGACACCTTCTCTAGTTTTCTGGAAAGTAATATACACCAAAGACAAATTCCTTTTGTGTCCAATCCAGGATGGATTTGATTTAAATCAAGTCAATTTAAATCATGATTTAAATAACTGGAAAAAAGGCTTGCTTTAAATCAACTCGATTTAAATCATCATTTTAAAAGAGCAACCATCATCTCTGACCCACTGTTGAGACACCAACAGTCCAAATATTGCAAAACATACAGCCTCATGCTGCATAACTAAGCTCAGTTTCATGCTGAATAAAGTAAATTATGAATTTATCTTAAGTAGAAAATTATCTTTAGATAAATTTTTACTCAAAAAGCATTTTATTAAAATAAATTTGATAAAAATAAAAAAATCTGATTTAAATAAAAAATGATTTTATTTTTTAAAAAAAAACATCAATTTTTGTCCACCCTGGTCCAACAACAGTTTGTTTGGTCCAAAGTGTTTACCAATAAAGAATTCTCTTCTCTTCTCTTCTCT
>JAEANM010014296.1:0-14056 GCA_017656035.1 Myanophis thanlyinensis
CTGGTATATGTAAAAAAAAATCCATTTTCAAATTTTGAGTTAAATCTTTCTTTAAGTTGTACATACCAGGCAGAGAAAAATGCATTCTGATTCCAGTTACCGTAATTCATTAAGTTTAAGTCACTCCTTCCAGCTTATCTTTGTGGAGCAAAAGGCTTTTCAGGTTTATCAATGAAGCCCAAGTCTACAAAAGTGGTACAAGTGGGGCACGCAAGTCATAAAGAGACTACCAAATGGGGCTTCAGGTTCACGGCAACTTCCATTCACATAAAACCTTACCGTTGCAATGTAAAGTGCCTGGGTGATTATGAACAAATGGTCAACCAGGCATATGGGATCAGGGACACTCATGTCTCTTCTCAACAAACAGCCACGCTATTCAAAATTTCATTTTCATACTTAGGGAGAGTAAAGCTTCTGAGTTGTTAGGACTCTATCACATGAAATTAAAAGTCTTCTAAATCTACTGAAAAATAGACATAGATTTATTGATCAATCAAGTGTACTTTGTGCTATGAGCCATTACAGGCATAGCCACTTATTTGCGTTCACTGCCACTTATTTGCGTTCACTTTTATTTTCTTTCATCTTCCCATTTTTATTTTTGTTTACAAATGCATACATTTCATAGCTCAGCTAGGCTCACCTATGGACTGAGACTAAAGTGGATGTGAGATTAAGTTCACGTGCAGGACTGCAGGGTTTTAAAAACACTGTCAATAAATCAATAAAAGAGGGATAATTGATAATTTTCTGGATCATAGCTGGAATGTAAATTGCATAAGAATCACAGGAATTTCCCTCCTCTGAAGCTGGAATTTATATCAGGAAGTAATTCCCTACTGGTGTTACATTAGTAAGACACAGCAGCTCTTATACGCTGTCCATACATGTCTATCAATGATTCCTACACCTTTTCTTAGCTTATGTTGTATTTGCACCAATAGTTGGATTAAACAGGAATGGTGAAGGAATAAATGTTGTTGTTTTCTGTGGGGAAACCAGTGGTTTTCAGTCATGCTGAACATGGTCAGTGATTCATGTTGCTGCAAAGGTTCTCAAAATCTCTTGTTGATAAGTAGGATGGAAGTGGGAGAAATTTTGCTCACAAGCCAAACCAAGGTGTAGATTTACTTTGAAGAGGTGCTGGAGACGATGTGTGCTTTCTTTCTTTTTAAAAGTAAAGCTGTGCTTTGATTTTGTCTCTTGGAAAGCCACCTGTAATCAGGCAGAAAATGTGGCAGGAAGGATTTCCCACTAAGGGAAAGATACTTGAAATTGGTGTTGTAATTGAAAATAGGCAAGTGAGTTTTTTACCTGAACAATTTTTGTTGATGTAAGAGTCGACAAGATCCCTTCTGACAGTCTTGTTTCTTCAGAAAAATCAAAAGTGTTTGCTTCTGGCCTTTTGAGTGCTCTTAGTGTATGTAACTCTGAATAGAGTTCTTCTGCAATAATATAGGCAGCCAATAAACAAACAAATAAATGCAAATGCAAATGAGAATAGGCCTTTTTTATTGTTATAAAAACATTTACACATTTTATTTAGGGATCTGGGGATCTCCTTTCCAGAAAAAAAAGTGGTGGATGATCCCTGCTAAATAGTATGAATGTGTGTGCTTGTGGCTATCTATCAGTCTCTGTATGTATGATTATTTGGTACAGCTGCTGTATTTTATGCCTTATGTCTATTAATACTATGCTAAAAACCCACTCATTTTTAAAAACTGATATAAGGTACAGTGGTATCTTAGTATTCGTTGTTAAAGTGTAATGAGTACCAAAAACGATGAGTACCAAATTTTTCCCATAAGAAATAATGTAGTGAGTCACATTGCAGCTGGCACTGAGAAGTTCTAGTTTGTGTGTTGGGTACCAAACAGACAAAGAGTACCGGGACAAAATTTTCACATCAAAATGCATTGAGTACCAAATTTGATGAGTTTCAGAGTAGTTGAGTATCAAGGCATCACTATATTTGAAGCAGCTAGCTCAGCCCAGAAAAGGCCTATTAAATAAATAAATTTATTTTTAGTATTTTCCTCCAATGTTGGAAGGCCGGTCAAAGTATACAAGACATTTTCAAACACAATAACTTTCTTGAAATTAATCGACTATGCTATCAACTATTTACATGCAGCTCTCTGTTGTAAGTAAGTATGTTGAGTAGATTTTCCTTCCTTATTTAATGGTTTGTTATCTTTTTTCTCTTTTATACAAGCATGGAATCAGTCCTAAACCACATAGTTCGCATGATTATTTCACAATGTTGTTATATAGTCAATCATCTCTGGATCAATGTGACATCACAAATCCAATTAAGAGTAAAGACAATATTTGACTTTAGACTAAATCCATGAACATTTTCCTCAAATACACACACACACACACCAAGTGAAACTGAGATCTTTTAAAAGCTTAGCAGTGCCTTTTCAAGAACACCTACTCAAAGGAACTCAGTAAAAAAATTTTTTTAAAAAATCTGCCGCCTTCAGGGTTTACAACCCAATACACTCCCACTATTTATTTATTCATATCTATTGTATACATTGCTCTTTTCTGAAAAATGAAAAAAGGCTAAGGAAGGGTGGTGGTAAAACAAAAAGCCGAACGGTTTAATGTTACAGTTCTTAAGTAACCCCAAACTGACTTGAATATTGTTCATGTAGTCTGAGGTAATGGCATGAGGAAGAACTTCTTGGACCAGGCAAACAATTGTCAGAAGTGCTGAAGGAATATTTGAATTACTTTCACTGTTTGGAACTTTGATGGAATGGCATTGAAAAGGCTTGATTCAGCTTCAGTGCTGTGTCTTCTGATGGGGTTCACCCATTGGGCTCAACCATCTCCTTGTACTCCCACATGAGCAAGACGTCCAGGAAGGAACCCTGAGTAGCCCAAGAGGGCCTAAGTGCTTAACTACAAATCAGAGCATGGGGGGTGGGGTAGAAACCCATTCAGATTCTTAGGCACTTAAGGACTCTAATGAACTTGCCACGCCTGTTGCAACACACAATGAGAAAAACCACATCCATTCATTCTTTCACCCATCCACGTTTAAAACTCCTTTCCAGCAGACGAAAAGTGAATCTTGTATTGTACAGAAATTCGGCAGTGAAATCCACTCCATTGTTTCCCTCTAAGTCAGAAAAGGTCACCTATTGTTGATCAGATAAAAGGTGTACCTGGATTGGAGAAAATGCACTAACAAGGGCAGCCCGATCCAGAAAAGAGGCAGGACAACGCTCTCCTTTATCTACAAACAAAGAGGAAAACTCATGGAGCATCAGAGGTCTATAGCAAAACAATCTGATTTTTTATTTATTTTTTTTGGTAGCCCTGGTGTTCTTTTTCGTGATGTCGTGACAAAGTGCTGCAGTGAATAATCCTCCTAAAATGCCTGTGGCAGATGCATAATGCCTATGGCTTTGAATGGGCTGGGTTGGTTTCAAGGCCTTTGCTTAATCCGTTATGTACTGCACAGTCTCCAGTCCCTACTTGTTGCCAGGAACATGAGAGCAAGGTGTGGCTGTACTAGCCATCCATAGCTCCTCTCGGCTTTGGCACATGGTGCTATCTGATCAAGGTCACTCCACAACGCATAAGGATACCTTAAGTATAAAAACTGAATCCCCTGTCAAGTGAACTTCAGTTGGGAGATGCTCTTGTCTTCATTTTTTGCCTGAGGTCTCATGGCTTACTGTATGTATATTGTGTGGTTTTGATTTTATGAGTTTCAGCATTGTCTGGCTAGTTTTTTGTTTTTCAATTCTGCGTATACATTTCCGCTTTCCCTACCTCTAAGAGATCCTTATAAAGTTTATTCTTACCTTTGCTTTCACCTGTAAAATTAGTTTTTTTAATCTCTTCCCCCTCACCCTCTAAAATTTTCCTTGTAAGTCACTGTGGATTCTGCTTTTTTTTTTTTTCAGGTTTTTAGGCCAGCCATTCAATGTTTTGGGAATAGGCCAACCAACTGAAGGGTTAGGACAGGTTGGGTTTTTTTGGGGGGGTGGGGAGATGTGCTTTCAGTGTTGACTCCTGGTGACTGCCTGGACAAGTTCCTGCAGTTTTCTTGGCAAGGTTTTCAGGTTTGCCATTGCCTGCTTCCTAGGGCTGAGAGAGAGGGACTGGCCCAAAGTCACCCAGCTAGCTTTGTGCGTAAGGTGGAACTAGAATTCGCCATTTCCCGGTTTCTAGGCTGATGCCTTAACTACTACACCAAATTGACTCTCCGGGACAATATGGAGAATGGCAAATAGTGATATTTAGAATCAGAGTAACAGTATTATTCAGCTAGGCCTGACATTTCCATGCTAGTACAGAATACTGGACAGTGCAGTGGTTTTTTTTCAATATTTGTGTACAGCAAGGCCACACTTTGTGCAGGCATAAATAGTTCAATACTCAATTTATTATAAATTATAAATTGATACCAGCTCATATTTAATATGAGCCAAAACTCAAGTAATGGGAGGCTAGCACGTGTGCATTTGAGGCTACTGAGTGTGCAGTTGTTGTTGCAGTTTTAAACATCAGTTGTGTGTTCAGAATGCAGAGAAAAGGGATTCCATTGGACAAAAACTCAAAAAAGTACAGGCTCATTTTAAAGACCTGCAACAGAATATAGAAATAACTATATGTTTTCCTTAAGCTTGTCCTTTTTAATTATTTAAATATGAGATCTATTCCATGATAGGAATGATATTTAGAATTTTTTTATTTATTTTATTTTGCTTTCTATAGCTATTATCTGCCTTGTTAAAAATAAATAATTTTACATATATTTTATCTTTTAATATTTTACTGTTATATTTCATTAATAAACATGCAAAATACATTTTAAAATTTCATTTCTGTCAAACTGGAAGCGGTTACCATATTTTCCATAGAAATATCATCTTGAATAGTGCAAATTTGAATAATGTGAACATTTTGTGGGCAGTATTAACTGCACTGATCAAGAGCTATCTGTAGTAATCCATTAAAGTAATTTAAGTTCAAACATTGAGTTAAAACATTTTTATAAGTGCAAAAACTTTACAAAATATTCTTAATGCATTATCTCCCCTCAATAAAGGTAACATATTTGTTAGGTGCTTGTTTGAGAGTGATTTCAGTGTAAAAAAGATTAATTCTCAACACTTGCATAATACTTTTTAAAGTTCACAAGTTTCCTTAGTCATTCTTTATACTACCAGGAAAGTACATGTGTTTGGCTGAATTTCTATTCCTAATGAAGAGCAGAATGGATTGAGAAATCAACCTATTTAAAATGTGATAGTGAGTTGAGAACTGTGCATGGAAAATATTGATGACTCTTGAATGCATTGATAAATTCTCCAGAGGTTTAATTTTGAATTTAAACCAGGGACACTATCCAAATACATTTTAACAATCATAAATTAGATCGTGCAAACTATCAACAATTAATAAAATGTCCCAAGTGAAACACCAACCTCTAAATAAACAATATTAGCATAATCAATGGCTCTCTTATTTAGCTGCAAATTACTCTGAGCGCATACAAAAATTAATAAACATTAGCCAGGCTTTGGCTATTGAGAATTAGAAAAACTCTTTTCAAAGGGGTTTTAAAGTGATAGTTATTTAACTTTGTTCATATTATTTATAGTCTCCTTTATGGGAGAGTTACGTCTCAGTGGTTGGGAGGTAGAGGAACAACAACAAAGACCTGTCAAGGACAAGATCAGCTGAAATAAGGAACGGAGAAAGGAAAAGCAACTCAAAAATATTTTCCAAATCTATCTGCCTTCTCAGTATCCTTAATGACTATTGCACTTTGCATGCTGAATTACATTTTCCTCCTAATTAGTGGGGATGCAAAATACAAGTAGTCCTCAACTTATAACAGTTTGTTTAGTGACCATTCGGAGTAACAATGGTACTCAAAAAAGTGACTTTATGACCGTTTTTCACACTTATGACCATTGCAGCATTCCCCATAGTCACATGATCAAAATTCAGATGCTTGGCAACTGACTCATCTTTATAACAGACGGTTGCAGTGTCCTGGGGTCATGTGATCCCCTTTTGCGACCTTCTGACAAGCAAAGTCAAGGGGGAATTCACTTCACAACCATGTTATTAACAGCTGCAGTGATTCACTTAACAACTATGTCAAGAAAGGTCGTAAAACGGGGCAAAATTCACTTAACAAAATGTCTCCCTTAGCAACAGAAATGTTGGGGTTGATTGTGGTCGTACATCAAGGACCACCTGTAGTCTTTGCATTATAAGTTCTGGTTTACACAGAGTAGCATGAGAATGTTTGAGGTAAAAGTGGGCTTTGGTTGCGCCAGTGACATACTGGTGTCAAAAAATTGTTGTTGGCATGGCTATGACAAAATACAAACATGTTGATATTAAGTGAATTTAGATAGAGTGGCAGGTGGGAAAATGGGTGGCAAGATAGGCTCCATTCTAGTCAGCTAACTTGTCAGTTAACATGACAAGGCAGCTCTAAGCATTAGGTGAGGTACATGTGGAGAGGCTGAGGTAGATTCGGTAGATACTTTGAGAATCTCTGTTCTAATGCCTGAATTTTAGTTCACAAAAACTTAGATCTTGAAATTTATTATCCAGCTGGATTCTTAGAAGCTTATTTCCTTGCTTGCAAATTTCTACAAGTAGCATCCTTTGCTCTGTGAATTAGACCATTGCTAATCATTATTTAGTACAGTCAAATGAATTTAATTTGGAGACCATTTTTATACAGACATTGTTTCCAATGCCCCACTAAGCATCATATGATTGATTGTAATTTTCCTAAGATTTTCATTTTAGTTTTATTTTTTGCAACACCTTTTGTATATTAAGAAGTAGAAAAATAGTTTCTCTGATTGAGTTTTCCAATTAACTAATGAAACAAGTGGCAATCAACTAAAACATACCAGAGCTTCAGGTCTGGTCCCTTTTCTGATTTCTGCCGCTAAAGTACTAAATTGGTTCATAGTTTGATTTTCACTACCATTCTGATCAACTATCTCATCGCCTACAACAAAGTACCTTCTGCTAATATCATTTTAAAATTACTTTTATTAAATGTTACAGTTAAAAAGATAAATCTAATAGAAACTTCAAAAGAACAAGAAAAAATAGAAAGTGCACAAAAGGAAAAGGAACAGAAAAAATAAAAAGGAAAGAAAAATAAGAATATAATAAAGAAATATGTATACACATATACATGTATATATACATACGAAGAAATAACTTCTGCTGTCTCCAAACTGCTTGACTAAACTGTATGTTCATACATTACATCTGTGAGGTTACATGGAATTCCTCAACTTTCAGTTCTTGGTTAAGTCAAATGGAAAACCTCAGTTCCTGCAGTCTACTTGCAAAGAGCAAATGTCCAGAGTATGTGTGGGTGATCCTGTGATCATCCTTCCTCCGGAGAGATTTTGTCAATCAGATGCATCCATTGACCACTGATCTCCACTGTAATGCCATTCATACTCCTTCAGGAATGTCCACCTCACTATATCCTCATCTGAAATCCAACTGTCTTAAGCTGTATGGAAGTGTGTGGCTATTACTAAATTTCTCAAGTTCAGAAAGCACCAAGGAACCCACAGTTCAATCCTGAGCTACAAATATTCTCTTCCATTGAAACTCCTGCAGCTGTGCAGTGTTCATATTTTCAGGGACTTCAAATCATCATCTTCTTCTGGGCATCTACACTGGTCAGACAAATCTCATGCCATGTCATAGCCTTCCCTGCACAGCAATTTCTATGCTGATTCCATTTCACTGCTCTTGAATCATGTGGAACCACCATGATGGCTTCAGCAGTCCAAAACTGCCCAATTCCATCTTCACTTGCTACCTATTTTCTTCTGCAACACTATTGCCTGCCTACCAGCTCCTTAACTCATTTCATCTTCCCCTCCTCATAGAAGACTCTGTATGAATGTATCAGGTCTCATGGGGTTATCTTTCACCTCTTTCCAAGTCTCAGGTTATGATCACAAATACAATTTGTATGTCTGAGAAATCACATGACCGGATGGCAAACTGTGTTTATATCCCTCTTTTGTCATTGTAGCATTTGAGTAGAAACAGATCATGATAAAGGTTCCTTGAACTGCATTTGTCACCTAGTGAGATTGTGGACACAGATCTACCAGTTTAGCTTTCTTGGTGACATTACTGAAATAGTTTGCCATTGCCATTTTACAGGCAATTGTTTTTTCAAAAAAGCTTCTTAGTCCAGTTTCAAGCTGTGATTTTCCTCAGGATTCATAAGAAATAACCATTCCAATATTGCATACCATAGTCTTTTCTCAAGATCAGCCAAGGTCAACTAACTATATGCTGCCATCTGCTGTATGTTAAAAGCATTTAAGGCCATCTCAAATATTTGGGGCCCTTTCCAATATGCAAAACAGTCAGGAAAATCAAGTTGTAGTGTGCTTGAGACTTTCCTGATACTCTCATTAGAAAACAAACAGTCCTCTCGGGCGAGTTCTCTTCTTTCGGATTTATTTCTGCATGTTAACACAGATCTGTGGGCTGATGCAACTTAACATCATAAGTATGCAGTATGATAGACTCGCAGGGCCAGTGCGAAGTGTAATATGTCCATATTGGTGCAATATATTAGAATGTAGTGTTACGCACATACTGTATGTGTATAGAAGATTGTGTGTTGTTAGTATCATTTACTGGGTCAGGGATTTTCTTTTCTCACTGTGATTGTATTTGTATTTGTGTTGGGAGAGGTACACTAAGGGAGGCTCAGCCAATCTCATTGTACACATGTTGTGCATTGACAATAAAGGTTTGAACCTGAACTGTCATGGGAATCAAAGAAAAACATGTTACTAGAGTTGATAAAACACTAACATTTCTTACCATTTCGTTTCTTCTATTGCAGTTTCAATGCTACTGTACTTCCCATCATTGGAAATCCATTTCTGAGGCTAAAAGCTATTTATCTTTATATTATAATTATTATAAATTATATTTATAATTATATAATATATATTATATTTTAAAAAACCTTTAGAAATCAGGAATATACCAAGAATACTGAAAGTCAGATCCACAAGCCATTCACAGTATATTTTACAATTACTACTTTTTGGGAGAAATTGTTACTAGCCTAAGGAAGGTTCAGTGGTCATGTGTCAAATGAATAAGGAAGTATTTAGAAGAAAATGGCCACCAGTTCAAATATTTAATGACTTTTGATATACCTTGGATATAGGTCCTTGACTTAGAACAGTTTCTTTAGTGACCGTTTGAAGTTACAGTGACACTGAAAAAAGGACTTACGACCATTTTCCACACTTTCTATCATTGCAGCATCCCCCATGATCATAAAATTCAGAAACTTGGGAACTGACTCACATTTATGACAGTTGCAGTGTCCTGGGGGTCATATGATCTGCTTTTGTGAACTTCTGACAAGTAAAGACAATGGGGAGACCAGGTTACTAATATAACTACTGCACTTATTTACTTAACAACTCTGACAAGAAAGGTTGTAAAACAGGGCAAAATTCACTTAACAACTGTCTCGCTTAGCAATAAAAATATTGGCCTCAGTTGTGGTCATAAGTTGAGGACTACTTGTATTTCATTGGCTTTGGAAATGTTTTCCTTATTTTCGTGGTTTACTGTGGGTGGTTCCAAACAAATGAATCCTAGATGAACTGAGGAGCTTCAGTGTGATGAGAATATTGAGAAGAATTCAGACTGGTCCCCTGGATTTAGTGAATTTTTTTTTAATGATTAGAACTGAATGATAATTGCTCTCTTCCTCAACGGGGAAAGTTAGGTTAGTATTTCTCAACCATAGCAAAACCCTTAAGACCTGTGGATTTCCTTTCCCAGAATTCCCAGCATGCAGTCCACACATCTTAAAGTTGCCAAGATTGAGAAACACTGAATCAGGTAACCCCATTGATGTGCATATTTTCTAACTGTCTCATTGAGGAAAAATATTGTGCTTAATAAAATTTGTCTTTCATATAGGTAGTCCTTGACTTACAACCACAGCTGAGCAATTTCCATTGCTAAGCAAGACAGATGTTAAGTGAATTTTTTCCCCATTTTACAACCTTTCTTGCCACAGTGGTTAAGCGAATCACTGAACTTGTTACGCTAATAACACGGTTGTTAAGTGAATTTGCCTTCCCCATTGATTTTGCTTGTCAGAAGAGCACAAAAGGTGATCGCGTGATCATGTGACACCTTCATAAATACATGCCAGTTGTCAAAGCACCCAAATTTTGTTCATACGACCATGGGGATGCTGCAACAGTTGTAAGTGTGAAAATTGTCATGTCACTTTTTTCAGTGCCATTGTAACTTTGAACAGTCACTAAAACAATGGCTGTAAGGCAAAGACTACCTGTACAGCTGTGTACCATAAGCTCTGCATTCACTGCTCCATCACTCTATCATATGACTTGAATCAAGAGCTCATCATTGCTTGGAGAGTTTTGAAGTTTCGTTTTGAGCTTGAATGCTCCTGACATTTTGAATTTCCTTGTACTTGCCAATATCTACAGGCCTCCATGGTGAAATACAGAAGAGCCACAAACCCATGTTTCAGAAAAGGTCTGTCCTTTCCCAAATAACTCTACAATATATACAAGGAACTGAAGGTAGTTGTTTACACTCTCTCTCCTTCACTCTTTCTTTCCCTGCTTCTCAAATATTCCCACATCTTGGCTATATTATGATACTGTATGTTTATATTTTATATATATTCTTCAACATTGAATGCTGCCAAATCAAAAGTCAAGGCAGAGGAGCGAATATTGTATAAATACAATTTTAAAACCCAATACACAAACACAAAGCATTAGAGAGAAAAATACACATAAAATACAAGTCAGCCACTGTCCACCAAATAAAACCACAAATTTCCCTAGACTACAATTCCCAGTTGGAGCCACGCTGTCTGTTGATTTCAGAGACTCGTAGTCCATATACTTGAATTTAGAGGAAGATGGGCTATTGTTTCCTAGAACCCTCTGTCCACAAAATATTACTTCACATTATTGGAGTAACATCTTCATAATTAATACAGCACAATAAACTTTCGGTCTTTTGGATGAAGAGTTGGCAGGCTGAAATTACATTCCAGGGATTAAGAAATAAAACCAGTTTGATCAAATACTTGCAACAGAAGGCAGCGTTCCGAACCACTGCACTTGTTTGGAGACTTTACTAAGTACACAAAAATGTGTATCCTACATTTCAGCAGCTGAAAAGTATTGACTACAAAAACATGTAAGTGCAGCCATTTTGTCCACAGTTCTCTCTAATTAAATATTTTCTTTCCCCTCCACCTAAAAAGGTCTCAGGAAAAAAAAGCTGAAGCTTTCTTCTACCAGTCACTACATGTATACCGGGAACTTAGAATCTGGTGAATTGCCATTTTCACACTCCTCTTTTTCTACTCATGTAGTAATTGTGTTCAGTTAAATGAATTACAAATTCGGGAAGAACCACAATGGATTAAATAACCTCATCGTTTGAAGGTATTGCATTTAAGAAGCAAGTCATTTTTTAAAAGCAAGGAATGACTAATAGACCAGCATGACTGTTGACATCTTTTCCACTATCTTATAACCTCCCAGCCCCATAGTTTTTTAAAAGCTCATTAAAAAAAAACTTCAAAGTGTTTCGTAACAATAGTACAAAAACATCTAGCGTTAACTATAAACCTTTGAATAGCATTGCTGACTCTTTGGAGCACATCTCATACAGAAAGTTCCTCACTAGTCTTTTGGACAGCAAAGATGGGCATTCATTGTTCAGGGGGAGAGGTGGAGTCAAAAATGAAAGGGACAACAGCCATGATTATGGAGGGTCAAGTGGTTGCAGCTGTGATTTGAATTTTAGACTCCCCCTCTTCATGAGTACTCTTGTTATTTGTTCGATAATCATGCTCAATAAACACCCCAGCATTCTTCATCCAATGAAATGGATGTGACTGTGTTTTGAATGCTCTGCGTTTGAATGTAGGAATAGAAATAGTACGTGATTTGTCTGTTCCATTCTAAATATGTTGAATTAGAAAGCCCATCGTGTTGACTGGAATATGGTGGGGCTTTCTTTCAGAGAAGGAAATGCAGGCTTTTCTTCATATCCTCCAATACAGGTAGTCCTCAACTCACAACCACAACTGTGTCCAAAATTTCTCAAAGAGTTATTTTTTTCAGTGCCATTGTAACTCTGGATGATCACTAACACAAATCGAGACGCCTATTCATTAGTGTTTTGCTCCCTGTATCTTTGGTAAATCTGTTTCCCATTTGTCTGTCATGGGCCTCAAGTTCAATTCTTATTCAATGTGGAAGCTTAGTGAGATAATGCTTCACAGCAATAGCTGCATCTCAAAAGGGTTTGCCTTTCAGATTATTGACTAAATAAAAATAGAGAGGGGGAACCAAGGGGGGATTTCGTGGTTGGAAAAATCTGAAAATAAATACTTGAGCTAAGGATACTATAATAAGGATGCTATTGTTTATTCATTTATTTGTATCTTACTTTTATTATTTTTATAAATAACTCAAGGTGGTGAACATATCCAACATACCTCTTATTTTTCTCATGATAACATAAGGATATTGTGAAATGAGTTAGGCTGACCGAGCAACTGGTCCAAGGTCACCCAACTTATAGAGATGGGTGCAATATAGAGCCCATTCTTAAAGGGCCTCGGCCCATTTTGTTACATCCTTTACTTCTCAGCTTCATGATGACACAAACTGTTTGAAAGAGAAAAAGGACATTTTATAAAATCCAAGAGCCACGTCTATTTATCCACATTCATCTTGCAAAAAGAGTGCCTATTAATTATTCTCAGAATGTCAAAGGGGTTCCATTAAAAATTGATTGATATGTCTTTCTCTCCCATTATTTTTGTCCGGGTGGAAGAGGGGAGGATGGAAGCAGACTTTCTCTAGAATGATGTTACCAGGTTTATGAAGGAGGTCCTACTGCAATTCTGCTGGTCAGAGAGGTGCTCAGTTTTCCAAGGGAAAGGGACTTTCCAACGGGAGGGACCTTGCCTTGCCTCCCATCTCAAGACAGTCATTATTCAGCAGCTGTAATAAAGCTTCTCTACACCCCTAGCCCTGAGATTCAGCAAGTTCTCTAGACTCAGAAATATATAGAAACCGACCAAGCTCAAAGTGCTTACTATAATGCCCCAAATAAATCAACAGACAATGAAGACAATCTACACAATCTCAGTTAGATTTAATCTGGATTTAGGAAGAACATCTTCAGTCTCTACCATTAGCAAAATATATGTTGTCCCAGGGAAAATATCTTCTGTATTTCAACAGTGGGAAAAGGGTTGGACAAATCTTCCAAGAGCACATCTGGACTTATGAGAGAATATAAATGAGTATGCTTACCAAAAATAAAATATTGCCAGGACAGATGGGGTCAGCCACAAAACAGCTGTTTAGAAGAGGGCACTCCAGTGTAATAACTACATCTACTCTATTCTGTAGAATCTACTCTATCCACCCAGTTGACTTTTAGCTTTCTTCTGGACAAGGGTATACATTCTTAGTTAAAGCCCAAAGTTATTAACCAACAATAATTTTGAATTCATAAGAATGCGCAGATACATGGTTAGGCAAGCAGGTAGTCCTTGACTCAACCATTTGTTTAGTGACCATTCAAAATGGCAAAGGCATTGAAAAAGTGCCTTACAATTTGTGTTCCCACTTACAACCATCGTAGCATCCCCACAGTCACATGATCAAAATTTGGGCTCCGGCAACCGGCATGCATTGATGATGGTGGCAGTACCTTGAAGTCACATGATCGGCATTTGCAACCTTTCCAGCTGCCCTCTGACAAGCAAAGTCAATGGTGAAGCCGAATCACTTAATGACCATGTGATTCACTTAGCAACTGCAGTGGTTGGCCTGACAATTGTCTTGCTTAACGATAGAAATTCTGGCCCCAGAATTGCAGTAACTAAAATGAATGTCCTACCAAAATTATTGTATTTATTCCAAACAATTCCAATTAAATTAGGAAAATCTTTTTT
>JAEANM010014297.1:0-14055 GCA_017656035.1 Myanophis thanlyinensis
TACAGGGTTAATCCTGTAAGGAAGGCAGGAAAGAAACATCCTGGGGTTGTTTCTAGCCTGATCTTGATTGCCCTGCTGACAGAAACTGCCCACCCAGTCACATGACCTCCTCCCAGCCACGCCCACCAAGCCACACCCACAGAACCGGTAGGAAAAAATTTGAATTCCACCACTGGTTTGAATGTAACTTGACAGTTAGAGATAACCAGGGGAAAGGTGGGAGAAGGGAAAAGTTAATCAGATGCTTTTGGATGCAAACCTTCAGATCCGGCTTTTGCTAGTTTGTCACCACCTGGCTTTAAGTATACTTTCCCTAACAATGGATTTGAGAAGCTTTCTTTTCTAACTGACCCAACCAAGTTGGGCGGCTGACAATCTCACTCTAGTCACTCTCTCTTTTCATCTGATGAAAAATGGATCAAGAGAATTTGGAGTCTGGATCCAAGCTGTGGGCGTTTCACACAAACGACATCAAACATGCTGCATGGAAAAGAGGTACTTTATTTTTTCAAAGGCAAGGAATTTACTCCTGAATGTGGCTATCATAGATACTGGTCTCCTCTTAAAACTTCTAGCCAGCAATAGGAAAATAGCAAATGCTATCTTGTCTGGAATCCCTTTAAATCTTCTTAATCTACTGGTATTTGACATTATTCGTGGATTTTCAATAATTTAGTAAGCATAAAGCCAGAAAGGAAAAAGAAGTATTATGCATTTAACTTCTTTGGTTTACTAATTCTTTTCTGCTCTGTGTACAAAGCTGCTTAGTCCAAAACAGAATATGGATGTCTCCGTATGCTTAGCTCAGGTTCTTCTGACCAGAACTGTGCCATTACTGTACTCATGAAAACTTGTGCATTCCCATAATCCTATTTAGAAACAATGGATTTATTAAGATCCTTCTCCCAAAAATGGTTTGCAACCTACCATTGTCAGATTATCATATATCATCCAAAGCAGGAATGCCAAACTCAATTTCATTGAGGGCCGCATCAGGGTTGTGTTTGACATTGAGGGGGCTGAGGGGGCATGGCCAGGGTGAATGTGGCCAGCTTGACGTCACTTGTGCTGGGGGTGCCTATGGTGGCCTGAGCCCTCTGCCAGGGAAAATTGGTACCCGAGCTCCGTTTCTGGCTGTGATGACCTCTGCAACCCCCCTGCCAGTGAAAACAGCTGGGGGGGGGGGCTGCCCATAGCCCTCCCGAGCTCCATGTTCATTGGCAAAGACACCATGGGCTGATCCTTCGTTGTTTCCAGGTTGGCCCCATGGGCCAGATCTAACTACCCCAGAGGCCAGATCTGCCCCCCCACACCCCCAGGCCTTGAGTTTGGCACCCCTGATCTAAAGCAATGTTTCTCAAACTTAACAGCTTTTAAGATGCGTGGACCAACTCCCAGAATTCCCCTGCCAGCATACCTGGCTTAAAATTAAGAAACACTAATAAAGTACTGAAAGCAATGGAAGGAAAGAAATTATTGTTTTTTAAAAGTTTGAAAGAGCAGTATTCTTTTTATATTTGAGAGATGCAGAATTAATTTTTCTTTGTTTCTCTTTCTTTCTCCTTTTATGTAGAAGCACCTGTTTTATTATATATAATTTCATTGAATAGGTGGGGTTTTTTTTTTTTTAAAAAGGGAAGGAAGATGGTATTAGGTTTTTATCTTCCTTTTTAAAATCTTTAATAGAAATTATATATAATGTATGAACCAGGTGAATAATATTCTTGTCCTTTTTCTGGGTTTTCCATAAGAATGGAATCATATTCAACTGCTTTAATTATTGTTAAAAGCTTGGTGAATAGCACCTGGATGAAAACTCTACAGCCCTGCTGAGAATAGGAAATATTCAATCTAGTCCAGAATTACCTTGGTACAGCCAAAAGCTCAAGGGCTCCTGATGCTTTTACAGGTACAAAACAGTTCCTGATTCTTTGCTAATCTCCCAGGAATGGACTAGTATTTTAAATACCTGGCTCTGAATCAGAGAGTTGATTGCTGAAATAGAATATGGGATTTAAGAACTAACTTATCATGAAATGTATGAATGACTTTGGGATAAGAGGGTAAGAGATGCTGCCTAGGAAACAGTGAGGTGGTGGACGGGTGGGGGAGAGATGTCAATGGATTAATAATTAGAGGAAGAAAAATAGGATGGGCCCATCCTAATTGATCAGATGGTTAAAACTGGTGGCAGGAAATTTATGCCTTCAGACTTCTGTTGAAAAACCTCTGTCACTGACTGGAACTGAGCATTCTAACTGCCTTTGCCATAATATGGACTTAAGCCTCCCCCAAATATATGATGACCTGTCACAGAGTCACAAACTTCAGATTTTGAAGTGGCCAGCTTAATTTATTAAGTACTAGCTAGCTGATAACCTGGCATTGCCCGGGTATTTATTTATCCCAATCCTTTATGAGACAGGAAAAGGAATGAATTATATCTATAGTGTGAACCATCTCCCTTCACCCTCTTTTTAATCTCACACCCAACCTCCCGTAAGGGAAGGCAAGAGGCTCACTCACCCTCTTGTCAAGCTGCCTTTCTTTCCTCTCACTTCGTCCTCTTTTTAATCTCACACCCAATGTTCTGTATGGGAAGGCAAGAGGCTCATTCACCCTCATGTGAAAGATGGCCTCCAAGTTTATATGTCTTCCATCACCACCATCGGCTTCCACACCACATGATCCAACCCAAGCAATCAAGCCACACTCTGCTCTGTGACCCGCTGCAGCCAATTGCTGAGGCTAGATCTGTGTTCTGCCGAGCTCCCCTTGACCCACCTTGATGAGCGCAAGCTCAGACACACACACACACACACACACACACTTAAGTGTGCTAGGGGTATCTTATCCCCACAGTATTTTCCAGCGAGTAAATTATCTATCCAGGTGAAATATAAGGTGATTGGGAAGAACTGTGATATGCATGTCGATGGAGATTCTCAGTCATCCAGGTCATGGTTGTCCCAAAGATGCTCTGAAGAAGTTGAAGAAGTTTCTTGGATGTGAAGCTAAACATCTTCAAAGAAAACCAGAAAATCCAGTTACCTCCAGTTATCTCTGAAATATCCAGTTGCTCAAGATAGATTCTGCAAATCCTCTTTATTCCACAGCTATTTACAGTATATACAATAATAATTCTTCGTTTTTTGAAAGTCCTCTTTGATTTTGTTTATCTCTAGAGGAGAAAAAGTTCAACCTTCTCAATGTTGAGAGTAAATTAATAAGATACTGAATTTGCTGATCCCTCCAGATGTCTGAAGTCAGAGCCACATGAGAAATCGCCTAGCTAGTCAACTGTTTGGAGTCTCTCACTTTATAGATCCAAGTTTAATTGCTAACTGGATTTTAACTTGTTCAGCCAGTCTTAATTTTTCCCCATGGCATGGCTATATCATCTAGTTCTTTGATCAGGTTTCTAAAGAATATTATATCAATCTGGACTAGAACACAACTATAGCTCCCCCCTCCCACAATGAATTTCATTTTGTTTCAGGTTAAATTGTTCGCTTTTGGACTCTGGCTTAGTGGATCAGGGCTCTTGGACCTAAGCAATGCAGGGTTTTCAAGAACCAATATTTTGAATTAGAAAACAATCTACAACCATTGTAGATGAAATAAGACCACAGAATTGTAGATTGTTAGTTGACCTGCTATATTTTTCACCAGGTTGTATTTCCAACCATTTTTAACAGCAGCCTCATAGAAATGCATCAGTTATGATATAGTGATGTTGGATTTTATCATATCAGGAATGGTGCATCAGATACAATGCTGAAAATGTGCCCCTTGTCACAATTGCTGCCTAGCACATTTTCAGCATTGTGTCTGATGCACCATTCCTGATATGGTAAAATCCAACGTCACTAAATCATTGTATAGCAAAAGATTGGGAGGACCTCAAGACAATGAACATGATCCTTCCAGAAAAATGAAGTCCATCCTAGCACAAATTGAATCCCAGTTGCAGAAACTGACTTTCTACAGACCAACAATAGACCAAGAATGAGTCATTAATAGCAATAGCACTTAGACTTATATGGTGCTTTACCGCCCTCTCTAAGCGGTTTACAGAGTCAGCCTATTGCCCCCAATAATCTGAGTCCTCATTTTACCGACCTCGGAAGGATGGAAGGCTGAGTCAACTTTGAGCCTGGTGGGATTTGAACTGCCAAACTGCTGGCAATTGGCAGTCAGCAGAATTAGCCTGCAATACTGCATTCTAACCACTGGGCCCACCATGGCTCATTAAAATCAAGTATCATCGTATACTGTAAAGCAAAAGAATACTTTACACTGATGAAGAAACCAAGGCAAACCATTGCTGATCATCTACCAAGGAAACAGTGTAGTTAATCCATGCTCATTTCACATTGTGTGAGCAAACAGGTTATGGGAAGCCGTGATAGGGTTAATAGTAAAAAATCAGCACCAGGGAGTTGCTAAGCAACAGTGAACTGCCCTCTGGAACCTTTACAACCAATGGTGATTTATTCTGATGATGAAATCCCGCCACCTTAAGAGCTCTGCTGAAGAAATGTGTGGGTGGAGTTCTATGGAAATCTACCTTTGCTAGTTTTAATTAGCATCATCTAATACGCTTGATTCCCTCCCCTAAATTTCTGTCTGTCATTTAAAGCTAAATACTTTAAATGACAGACAGAACAAAGAAAAATATTGATATTCATTCATTATTGCCCCTCTAAATAAATTGTCGCTCTACGTTGTTTGGGTCCTGTACTTTGTTGGTAAGTTGAGCAGTTCCGTTTCGTTAAAGTGCCCGCTAACCCACATCAGATTTGTCTGCAGACTTTGTTTCAGACAGCTGGTTTTTTTAAAAACAGTCATTTGAGTCTTTATACACTACATTGGGGCCAATGTTCTTCTTCCCATGCTGACGGTACTGAACATTGTTTTAAATAACGTTGAAACTGCAGCGAAAGAGCATTAGCTCAGAGATGAGCATCCTTGTTTGAGAGCCTCCAGAAAAAGTCAGACGCTTTTCTCAAGAGTTTCTGATCATGGAGTTTCACAAGGACAAGTGGTTTTATTTGGCAGGGAAATGTTCCTTTGTAGAGTTTGGATTTTGCAGGCGGTAATATGTGGGTCAAGTACAACTTTTCCACTTTTCAAGCTATGATGTGGGCTCCAATGAGTCTTGACAGAAATTTGCCTCCTCCATGTGTGTCAGTCTTGATACTACATATCCTACAAGTGAAATCCACTCAGAGAACACAACTGAACATAATATTTAGGTGTGTTGAAAAAAAAATCACGGCAGTGGCCACAGCATGGAACAAAGCCACACCCTTCTTTGAGTATTTTATACCTACCACACACATAAAAATGACCCAGCTTCTCTTACGTGGTTGTAGCAGGTAGTTTGACTTTTTGACCTTACCTGAGGCCACCCCTTCCAAGAGTTGCACCCACATGTCTGCAGTAAACTACGGTTGTGGCTCACCAGCCACCAGCGGCAGACTCAGACAGTGAAGAGGTTGGGGAGGACCTTGGGCCAGTCCTGGAGTCGGGGGAAGGCTCTGATGAGTGCTCTGCATTGGAGGCAGAGATGGGGCCAGGGCCATCCAACAGTTATCAGCTGCCTTCGGAGTCGGAGGATCAATGGGGAAGAAGAACAGTTGGAGCCTGTTCCAGATGCTCAATTTCGCTGCACACATATTGTGCATTGACAATAAAGGATTGAACCTTGCATGTGCGTATGTGCAGAGCTGTCAGGAGAAACTAAGGAGCAGGGGTCGGCTCGGAAGTAAAGGCACAAGTGGGTGCTGAATGGCCCCTCCCATAGGGAATAAATAGGAGCAAAAGGGGAGTGGTGTTGGTAGGAGACAATTAGTTCACTCATTATTGTGAAGATTTGCTTATCTGAGTTCCTGCCATACAGAGACTCCTTGCCAAGTTCAAGTTCAAGTTTTATTTGTCACATACATGACACATATATGACATGCAGTGAAATGCTTATGTGACTGCAAAATGGAGGAAAGCAAGAGGAATAATCTGCAGGAAGGATAGGGATAAGGATAGGGATAGGGAGCAGTTAGAGGGAAGTGAACATAAGCAGTGAGAGAAGGAGAAGGAACAGAGACGAATCACAGTGTCTGATGTTATGACCAGTGTCCATCCGGCGGCAGCATCCCAGGTCTCCACGGCAGACATAATGACATAAGCATGTAAATTGTGAAATTTAATTTTGTCCTGTAAGCCTCACTACTTTTTTTTACATGCTGCTTTAGAGAGTTTTACTCAGTTACTTAATCCCAAATTAAATTTCCTAGTGATGCTGGTATAGAGATCAATGTTTGTTGGGATCATCTACCAATTCATTGCACATTCACTTAGATAATTTGGTGGAACACAATGGCTAGGGTATCTCTGCTCAAAGGGTTGAGCTTACTGTTGATGTTTTTAATTAAAATAGCCCAGGATCCACTCA
Organism: Myanophis thanlyinensis; assembly: GCA_017656035.1. Taxonomy (NCBI): domain Eukaryota; kingdom Metazoa; phylum Chordata; class Lepidosauria; order Squamata; family Homalopsidae; genus Myanophis; species Myanophis thanlyinensis. The sequence goes on from JAEANM010014297.1 coordinate 6,455, forward strand.
TCAGACTCTTGCCTAATGCAAAGCTTGGACCTCTGTTTTCTACTAGATGGGAGCAATGTTAATAAACCAAAGGTAGTGGTGAATTATGCAATTACAGATAGTATTTGAATTAGGAGCAGTCACTTAGCAACTATTTGAAGTTTTAATGGCACTACCTGGGGGTACTTAACAATCCAGGTTTGAAGTTTGATTGCCCTTCCTCCATAGATACATGACTGTGCTTCAGGTGCTCAGCAACTGGGCTACATTTTTGGTCATTTGCAGTGTCCAAAAGATCATATGATATTTTATGATAGTTCCTCTAAAATTATTTAGTACTTCTGGAGAACAGCAACTTTAGAATGGCTGTCACACTGAAATGAATTAGAACAGTTCACTAATGAATTTGATGGACATTTCCAAATCCAATTTTGAAAATTTTGTACCCTAGGGGAAAATGTGTTAACAACAAAAACTATTATTATTCATATGCTTCCCAATTTCCAGAGACTTTGTGTGGTTCTATTCTGTTTCTATTCTAAGTTTATATAACATGAGTTCCTATTCTGAATTTGTAAAAGGGATAAATAACAAAATGTATTGAATCAAGACTCGTGTAAGTTATAATGTCAGATTTTCCATGTAATAAGCTAATAAAATAAATCAGAATAGAGCTGGAAGGAACCTTGGAGGTTTTCTAGTCCAGCCCCCTACTCAAGCAAGAGACCCTACACCATTTCAGATGTGACTGTCCGGTCTCTTCTTTAAAAACCCAAGTGATGAAGCACCCACAAGTTCTGAATGCAAGCTGTTCCACTGCTTAATTATCCTCACTGTTCCCCTTAATTCCAGGTTGCTTCTTTCCTTGTTCTGCACTTTGGTCCTTTGGAAATAATTTGACCCCCTCCTCTTTGGGGCAACCTCTCAAATTCTGGAATACTGCTATCATGTCCCTGCTAGTCCTTTTTTTCTAGACTAGCTAAATCCAAATCCTTCATATGTTTTAGTCTCCTGGCATTTAATCATCTTAGTTGCTTTTCTTTTGCACTTTTTTCAAAGTCTCAACATCTTTTTTGTAATGTGGTAACCAAAACTGGATGCAATATTCCAGGTGTTCTCTTACTAAGGCTTTGTAAAGCAGTACTAACACTTCACATGATTTTGATTCTATGCCTCTATTTATACAAGTAAGGATTGTATTAGTTTATTTGGCTGCTGCTGCACACTTCTGATTCAATGTCATCCACTAGGACTCCAAAATCCCTCTCACAGTTATTGTTTTTGAGCCAGGATTTGCCTAATCTGTACTTACTCTTTTTGGATCCTGAGCTTGTCATCTAGAGTGTTGGTTCTTCCTGCCAGCTTAGTGGAAATCTGCAAATTTGATGAGTTCCCCTTCTATTCCCTCATGTAAGTCATTTATGAAGATATTGAAGAGTATTGGGTTTAAAACGGAACCTGGTAGTACTCCACTTACTCCCCTTCATATAGATGTAGTGCCATTAAGGACGACTCATTAAATATGGTTTGTTAGCCAGTTACAAATCCATCTAGTGATGATGCTGTCTATCCCATATTTTTCTAGTTTACCAAGAAGTAGGTTGTGGTCTACTTTGTCAAATGCCTTGCTGAAGTCTAAATACACTATGTCCACAGTATCTTGCTGGTCTACTGGACTACTTTAGTCACTTTGTCAAAGAATGAAATAAGATTGGTTTGACATGATCTGTTTTTGACAAACCCATGCTGGCTACTAATAAGTTTATTTGTTTCTAGATATTCACAGATCAGGTTTTTTTATTATCTTTTCCAGTACCTTCCAAAGTGTTGATGTTTTGTTGAATGGTCTGTAGTTTCCTGGGTCTATTCCCCACCTTTTTTTGAAGATAGGAATTACATCCGTTCTTTTCAATCCTCAGATAATACACATGGTGTCAGGATTTTTGAAATATATGGTACAATGGTTTTGAGATAACATCTGCCAGTTCCTTCAGAACTTTGCGTTGTAATCCATCAGGTCTTGGTGATTTATATTCTTCATGATCAGACAGGTGTTCTCTAACCATTTTCTTGTTTATTTTAATTTTTATTTCTAGTCTGTCTTTTACAGTTATGTTTTTGGTAGGCTGGGCTATAGTTTCTTTTTGCTTGAAGACTGATGCAAAGAATGAGTTAAGCAGTTCTGCTTTCTCTCTGCTGCCTGTTACTTCCTTGCCATCTTCTCTGATAGTGGACCTATAATTTCCTTGACTTTTTTCTTGTTGTTCTTCAAATAATTTTTTAAATTTTCTTTGACTTTTGTTGCAAGGCTGTTCATTCTTACCCTTTGTTTTCCTGACTTCAACTTTGCAGATTTAGGCTATTTGCTAATACTTTGCCTTACTTATGTGTTCCTCTTCCCATTTTTTTTGTAAATAAAAATAAAATAAGAGAAAAAAATCATCTTTATAGATTACTTTTGACCTCAGCAGGAAGCCTGAAAGATTACTGGTGCTAAGTAGTATGTTTGGCAACTTGTTAAGATTTCTCTGTATGCAAATCAGCTTCTAGATATTCAAGAAAATAGAAAATGTACTGATTAACCTTTGAGTTACAGGGCAAAAATCACCACCTTTATTAATATTTATATACAGAATTGCTTAAGCTATGAAGAGTACCATTGGGAAAAATTCAACAGCTTGTCTTTTACTCTGAATAGCTAGAGTATGATTGTATAACACATCTGCCTACTGACATATTACATCTGCCTGCAGCAACAAAGTTAGTGCTATCTGCACCAATGTTACCAATTACATTTCTTTAATTGATTTTCATCTTTTATTGCAGCTTTGCCAATTTCTACATATGTTATATAGTAAAGACTTCTTTCTTTTGCAGAAGTCACATTCAGTTTGAATAAAATAATATAAAATCAGTAGAAATGTAGATTCTTTTAAAAAAGAATAAAATGTCAACCCTTTTTATAAACTACAGAAACGTAAAATGTGTTTGTTTGATTATTTTAGTTCACAAATATGCCAAAATGAAATGAAATTAGTGTGCATACAGACTTACTGAAAAACGTGTATGTTGACATACAGTTGTGCACAATTTTGATGAGCATCTGTTCTGTGTTTCCTTGTTTTAAATAATATCATAGAAAAAATGGGTATTTTCTACTGAATTTATACTGCAAGTTCTATACTTTTGAATGAAGGATAGGTATCTGGGTGAGGGATATTTAATTTTTTTTTAGTAGTTCTGGAAGTAGATAGAGACAGGGTAAGGAATATTTAAATGCATATAAAGAAATGGAAAATAATAGATATCATAGTAATTAAAGAATGAAACCCTGCCTTGGAAAGATTGTTTGAGATTTTAATTTTAGATGTTGTAATATTTTTTTATTCTCAGTGAAAGAAAATAGAATATTGGTTGGGGAGAATCAGTGGCAACATGAGAAAGTCAATTTGATCTAAGGGAGACAGTTTGGTCTAATAATTAAGGCACCAAGGAAACTGTGAGCTAGTCATAGCTTAGCCATGAAACCAGCTGGTGACCTTGGGCCAAGCACTGTCTTTTAGCCCAACTCACATCACAGGGTTATTCTTATGGAGAAAATAGGAGGAGGAAGAAGTATTAGGTATGTTTGTTGCCTAATCATATGTAACAAGATGGCAAAAGATATCTTTCCCCAGTCATAGCTTTCAATTGAAGGTTGAGCAAAATGACACAGAGATGACAATAATTTCTTGGCATCTTCCTTTTTGGACTCTATAGGGTTGGGCTGTCAAATGGGCCAGATGCATCACATGCTGGCCCTACCCCCACTCGGTTTAGCAAAGGGGGAAAAAAGTCGTGATATATCACGTGATACCACCATGATGATATGAGTTAGACACCCCTACTACATCCAGTGCAGATGTAAGTTCCAGTATATCACAAATAAATTTCCATGATTATTTAAAAAAAAATCAAAGCTAAGAAAGACAAAGTATATTTGGAAAACTCTCAGATGACAGAAATGCATAATAAAAATGTTTGTACAGAATTGTTTTCTGTCTTTATAGGATGAAGACCCTCATATAACATAAAATTTAAAAATAGATATTGTACAACATGCCAGTTTATAAAAGAGAAGGTCTTTTATAAGACTACATCTTCTGACCTTGAACTGTTTAAGAGAACCTTCTCTACCGTGGCAGCTTCTACATTTGTTGGACTCGAATGGTCTTTCATGGATAACCAGTTTAGAGCTCAACAGAGAGTCAAGAACTATGTCCAAAAAGAAATTGGAAGCTAATATAGCTTGGCCATGATTGGTGTAATGCAGTCAGCAAAAGCCTAAAAGAGTTTGGATGCTGTATTTTGCATTAATTGCAGATTGCAGATAAGAGCCCTGGTGTGCAGTGGTTAGAATGCAGTACTTCAGGTTAATTGACTGCTTACGACCAGGAGTTCAGTTCTGACCAGCTCAAGGTTCACTCAGCCTTCCATCATTCCAAGGTTGGCGAAACGATGACCCAAATTATTGAGGGCAATATGCTGATTCTGTAAACTGCTTAGAGAGCTGTAAAACACTGTAAAAGGGGTATATAAGTCTAAGTGCTAGTGCTTGTGATAGTGCTATTTTTCAACTTCAGCCACATATCTACTGGACATAAATGTCATGTGTACATAGGCAAATTGAATGTACTGCTGATAAACTAAAATGCAGCAAACTGTCCTATGCTGGGCGAAATAAAATATTTAGTGAAGGATCCTTGGTACTCTCTGAGCTTATTTAAAGGTAAATAATAACACAAATCCATTATTCAAACATACATTATCATAAAATGGCATCTGGGGATGTTTGGTATTGCATTGACCAATATGCATTATTTGCAGTTATCAGAGTCAGTTATGGATGACTGCTGCAGATGCATTATCCTCTGTATTTAGTAGATACAGATTGAGGAGGCTGCCTTAAGAATTGTATTTTGTTGTGCTAGTGGGATTTAAAAAGTGAAAATTGCTGACCTTCCCTTCCCTATTTTCAAGACCTTCTTTTACTATTCAAACCTTCTTTTACTATTGGTAAATAGTATGAAATTTATTTGAATGTATTCATAAGATACAAGCATTGATCAGCAGATGAAGCAAATGAAGAGGAGGATTGATTGAGACAAGATTAAGCACTTTGGCTGGACAGACCCTTTGAATGTAATTGAGGCTTGTCTGAGCCTTGTTATCTGTGAGGAGTTTCAACTGATTGATACTGAGGTCCTTGAGCTGTGATTTTTGCCACTGCGTTCTGGACACATATCCTTCCTGGTTACTCAAGGCTTGCAGGGAGGTGGCATGTGCTTGGGTCCAAGTGGTGGCTAATGCCTTGCAGGAGGGGATGGCATTGCACATCCTTCTCAAGAGACTATTCTTAGACTCAGAAATAGTAGACAACAGTTGGTTGCTTCCTGTTTGGATTACTGCAATGTCTCTACAAAGGGCTACCCTTGAAGACCACTTGGAATCTACAACTGCTGTAGAACATGGCAATGCATGTAGTGATGAGTGCTTCTAGATTTAAGATATTACACGCCTATAGTGTAAGTCTCATCAGCTCCCAGTTTCCTTCTGGGTGCAATTAAAGATGTTGGTAATTATTTTTAAAGCCTTGCATGGCTTATGTGTGGGACTGCCCAGACAAATATCTGCTTGTCCTGCCATATTGAATAAGGAAGGCATGTTCTTAATCCTCCCCTTTAAAAGTTGCCATCTTATGGGACCTAAAAATTGTGCCTTTTCCATGGCAGCTCCTGTTCTATGAAACATACTTTCCCCTGAAGTTTGGCAGAGCACTACCCTTTTATTCTCCCCCCCAAAGCATTTAAACCTGGCTCCCCCATCCCCCCCCCAAGTACAGGGATAATATGAGATTTACGGCATGAACTTGCTATGAGATGCATGTGAAAGTTTAATTACGGTGCCATGTTTTGTTTTGTTTTGTTTTATTTTGGTCTTAATACTTGTGGTTTTAAAAATTTTTTATGGTACATAGATGTTATTTTATCTTTTGGCTGTAAGCTGCCCATAGTTTGGTACCAGATGCCAAAAAACATTTAAATAAAAACATTTTAAATAAATAAATGAAACAAATCTCAGTCTTAGAATAATTACAATGTTTTTGTATGCTTTTGTATTTTAGGATTTGGGGTCATATAAAACACATATACATCTGACTTACTTGATATCCAGATTTGGATGGAGCTGTGAATTTATACCAAAAATTCAATGATTAAAGATGAAAAATGGTAGTGAGAGACAAATCTCTTCATTGATTAGTCTAATGAGACAATTTCTATCTCATGCAACAATCGGGGCATTAACAATGTGTTACATTTTTCATTAGGCCCTATTTATCAGGAATTGCTTCCCAGGTAACATATGAAAGTTTATTCCCTTATAAACCATAGAAGTTTAAGCCAGTGCTGGAAACATATTTTGAAATCTTATAAATGCCTAACCTCCTTTTTGAGTCAATGTGCTAACAGCATGCCTAAATGATATCAGTGTCAAAATTAGTGAGGGGTGTACATTATTTCAATAATGGAATGTATGTTAATACATATCTTAAATGGGACAACTCACCGTGGCCAACTTACCACAGACAACTTGCCATAGGACAACTTGTTGCAGGACAATTCAATGAATACAAAAGTTAAATTAACTTCCATGGAACCCTGCCCAATAGTAGTCAAATAAAAAAAGTCAATCCAGAAATATGAGATTTACAATAATTTCAGTGAAAACATGGTCACCAATAATAAAAGTAACTAGTTGAAATGATTAAGACAGCATCAAGTTGTCCTGTGGTGAGTTGTTGTGTGGCTAGTTGGCCATGACAAGTTGGCTGTGGCGAGTTGGCTGTGGGGTGTTGTCCTACACATCTTAGATATACTGCACAATTGGCAAATCTTTGTGTTCCAGTGAACCTCAAAAGGGATCCTTTACTATAATTCTGTGGATTTGTGGGTGAAGTTATGTATGTGTGTATGTATGAGAGATGCAACAGTAATATATCATTCCAGTAAACCATATACCAGTATTTTGGCCTTTATGATATATCCCTTAACAGTTTGATCTAAGCAGTCAATCATGCATGCCTTATTCTTTTAATATTGTACTCACTTAGAGGCAATTTTTAACCTAACTTGTTCTACTTTTGATTTTATATTTATGTATTTTTATTTTTGAGCCATTCTGTGTGAAGAATGTAGTTTTCAAATACTTTTGGTAATAGTTTGGAAAATCAGGTTATTTAGAATATTAAAAAGGAGCGCTTTATGAAACACATTGCAGTGGAAAAAGCATTCCTCCTTGATCTATCAAAGCTCAAATATAGCTAGTTTTTATTATTTTTTTATTATTTTAAGGGCTTGCTTTGGTCCTCTGAGCATGCGTATGCATGTATAGGCAGTATTTCTTCTGAGAAGGCTAGCCTAGTAAAGCAGATTTATGTATATACACACATGAGCTAGGAAGAAGTTGGAAATAATCACACTGAGTTTCCTCTGTGTTTTGAGGATGGAGTTAGCATACTTTGCAAAAAAAAAAAAAAAAAACCTTCAAAGGCTAGGCATACATAAGTTAAAATATAAGTAAGG